>OW679200.1:126180747-126262705 GCA_940337035.1 Agriotes lineatus | reverse complement strand
TTTAGCAATGAGATTGTATTCATTGATTGTGCTTGACGAATGCAAAAATTTTCTGTAACGGGGTGGTTTGGCCTGGCCATCTCACGCTATCTTTTATAACAACGAAAATAAGCTCCATCTCCTGTCAAGGAACTAACCTGGTTCTCCAAACTATAAAAAAGTGCTAAGTTCCAAAGTGGATTTGGCTACCTTTTTTACAATGTGTAAATTTTTAAATATAATTGTCGAAAAACGTCGAGTACTTAAATCACTATTGAATTTAGAAAAATAATTCTTCTAAATTAACTTCTAAATATAATTACAATGATTTACCACACCAAACTCGTTTTATAATTTCTTAATAATAATGGTGAGGCACTAACACCCCATGAAGGAGCTTGGCCTGCAAGGCGGAAGGTCAGAGCTTCCGTATCCTCGCTTTCACACCCGGCTGTCGCGTGTCAAATTCATGACACGTGGTGATGTGGTGAGCATCACGCATTAGACAACCGCATTATTACCCCTTATTCTTTCGAACGTAGGTTCCCAATTATTTAAAGCGACTGGGTAGGTCGCTTAATATTTTGTAAAAAATGGCCACTAACCTTCTGAATGTTTATCTTGTACCTGAATGCTCTACCTCAGCTTCTAACTGGATAAATTGTAGTCAGCAAACATCTACTTTTGTTGTTCCCGACCAAATCAAAGCTCGTTGTAGGTCTTTTACTTTTACTTGGATAGACAGTTCAACGGCATACCATAACACTCACTTTCACTGGTTTTACTGGTTTCGTAGTAATACACCACGTTAAGTAGAATCAAACAATCTTGAATTATATATTTGAATAATATTTGTGACATGAAGTCAAATTTGATCGTAGAGAATGCCTTATTACTACTACGTATCAAATCAGCAATTATTATTTTATCACAATTAATGGGAATTTAACCCTTAACGTGAGTATTTCTCGTAGATTCTGAATTTAAGTTATGTTGTTACCCACTCAATATAAACAACCTTGTGGTTGCCCTTACTACTCCACCAGTTAAAAAAATACAACTGGTATATCACATGATACCCATTAGATATCTGGATATAATTATTTAAATTAAATGTATCATACATACGGTATGCTGCATTTCAACCTATATAGCTCACATCCACCCATGTAGAATATATAAAAATTGTATTGAATGTAATTAATATAAAGTCCAAAGAAAATTCATAAAAAATAGACTAAAAAGCTATTAGAGTTGCTATGTGTAAAATAGTGGCATTGATTTGCAACTAATTTACAGGACTATTTTTATAGGTAAAAGATATACGTATCTTGTATTGCAAAGGCGGTACGGATATTGTCAGTAAACTGTTGGGGTAGTGGAGGTGTACAAATACATACAAGGTGACAAATGATCCTTCGAAGTACCTGCTTGGAGCACCAGAAACTACCCATTTATATACATTTTAAAAAATAGATTTCAAATGTCTGCAAATACCGACAAACTGAAGATCAAATAAAGCATGGCAATGTTAAGAACAAGTGAGGTGGAAATATGTGAAACAAGATACAACTGCTGCTTCAGGAAATGCAAAATTGCAAAATATGGATAACGAAGACGTAGTGAAGTTCACTGAGCATAGAAGAAAACATAAAACTCAAGCAAAGAAAACCATCAAAAGTATAGAGAAGTGAGACTTAACAGAGACGCAAGAAAATCTAGAGAAAACTATATCCGCAAAAAGTTAAAATACAGACACCGACCTATCACAGCGAATAATAGATAAGGCTTATAGAAAGCTTCTTTCGTGAAAAAGGGTTATTTACACATGACATTAAAATAAAGAACCAAGATACACTTGTTTTTTTACGAAAAAAAGATGGACAGAATACATTGAAGAGTAGTAAACAGAAAATGAAACAACAGCCGTGTTCACAGAAGACGTAGAAACGAATAACCTGCAATATTGGTGAATCAATTTTAAGAGCAATATTTGATAAATCTAACTACATACCCAGAGGAAGATATACAAAAAAAATACGCAGCATCTACTTTGTCGTATATCTCAAAGTCGGAAAATACCATCTGACTTTTAAAAACCATAACAGTGCCCATACTGACAAAAAGTCAACAAATAAATATGAAGAATGCGGTATGATTAACCTCACAACAACAATTGTTTCTCGAAGGTTAGAACAAATTAACCGATGATCAATCTGGATTTTGATGAAACACTGGAATACGAGAAGGGATTTTTTCTCGCCAAGCAATGATTATAAAACTGATAACGGGAAATAGAGACATATGTATAGCTTTTATACATGTAGAAACTGCCTGGTATTACGTATAACTAGCAGTCCAGTGAGACAAATGTCTCATTTAATAAAACAAAGAAGACCGTTTTGCAAATAGAACGCGTATTCACCACACGTACGTATATGACGTCATTGTTGGTAGAAAACTACCAGTCGCATTCGCCTTGATAAAATTTGCCTAGAATCTAACCTAAAAAGTTAGGATTAGGATAAAATAATTAGTGTTAGAGACTGAAATTCGGTTCCTGACCTGACATGACCATTCCAAACATATAACTTTAATAACTTTTTTCTATCTCTTACGGTTTGGCTGTTGAAACAGCGTCCCGGGCGGACAGGTCTACTATATATATGGATGTAATCAAGTGTTTGTAACTGTACAAAAAGTCGGAATCTCATAAAAACAGATAAATATTGTATTATCTATACCAAAATCAAATAGATATAATAAAATGTGGTGAAACTCGTAGATGGAAAAATGTCCAAAAAGGTCCTAGGCAAAGTTTGCTCACTCTTTCCACTTCACTTTCCATATTTAATATATTGTATTTGGTATAAACTAAGAAATTATCCACCTTGTATATTGCACTTCCAAAATGTTCAATACTGCAACCTATCCTTTAGCCACAATCGACCCTTTCAAGCAGCTTCTAACAATGCAAATCTCACGTACAGACCACCAGTCCTATACTTCTTCCAATACCACAGCAACCAGCCAACAGAATAAACCCAGATCTGCTCCTGTCTCTGCTGCCTCCTTTCGTAATGGACCCTATCTAAGCAGCTCTCTACAATGCAGCACTCACATATGGATCACCAGTATCAATATTCGTCCAATACTCGAAAACCCAATATCCTTGACAGCAACCAGCTAACAGAACAATCCCAGATATGCTCCTGTCTCTGCTACTACCTTGAGGAATGGATCCTCTCGCTTCACCGACACTCCTATGGACTTTCTACTCAGCAAAACTTTGATGTAAACACTTTTTTATTTTTTATGTTACTTGTCAATTGTATTCTTCCCAATATAACTCTTCAATTAATGACTTGTAATTAACCATGCTAGTATCCATTAAGTTTACCAATTCCAATTCCCTTCTGTAGTTACTCCATTACTTCTCTCCTTTGCTATTTAATATTTCACTTCTTTAAACCACCACTTAGATTTTGATAAATACCCTTCTTACATAATCCAAAACATTTATTTAGTAAAAGAGGGTTAAATTCAATGTTTTAATGGGACCAAAATAAAATTCTTACACATTTTTTATAGCTGTTATTTTCAATAATGGGAACAAACTTCCTAACTACCATATTTCTATTCTTTCTGCCTCCTATACTCTATTCTTATTTGATATCTACCTACTTTAATTATATCCTTGTCAGAATTCTGCATTTGTCATTACTTCTACCACCGTTTTTTAAATATTCTTTTTATATTCAAACCACCTGTAAATGTTCAATAGCTATCATTTCATTACTGATTTGCTCTAACTCAGATTTATTCATGAAACTTTTTTAAAATCATCGATTTTTTAAATGAGTTAATAATGGATTGTACTAACATCCCAATTTCTTTTATACATTTTAATTTTATCTACGACCAAGGTATAGTGTATCATAACAATATATCTGTAGAATTTGTGTGATTGAGCTTTTCATTCAACTTGCCAGAACGAAAATAAAATTGCTTTCGTGCCCTATCGTTGAGTCTAGTTTGTCATTATAAAACACAATTATGGGATGCCCTTTGCCCGGAACAAAAATATTTACTTATTCTTAAAGCCGTGATAATGAAGGCAACGCGGGAGCAAAAAACAAAACAATTTGTCAGGGAAATTTACTGCCTCCAGCCATTTTAATATAATATTTTAAATGAAAGCTCTCTCGGGAACGCTCTCAAAGGAAGAAATATGAGTAATTACGTTACGTTGAATGAACGCTTAGCGGCTATTTTTCAGGACGTTCTCGCGTATAGAATTCGCCCTGTGATCTACCTGCATAAATGATAAAAGTAGCGATTCCGAAGGGAGACTGCGACGGCCGCTTCTCTGTAAGAGAAATGCGAGATGGCGCTGCAGATGTTTTTTAGGAAAGAGTTAAAAAACGGCCAAAGTTGTTATTTAAAGTAGTCGTAAGATTTTATTTCTTTTTTTGGCATCCGGATTTAGTGCCATCTCTCAATCCAGGCAATTTTATATGAATGCGTGACCTGAATTAATGATGAGCGCTTCGACTTCTATAGCTTAGCATATTTAAATCCAAGCAAATAAAATTTTTTGTTTCATACTGCCTACAGAAACCCCAGCACCTGATAATTAATAAGTTTCATGAAAATACTTAACGTTAAACGGAAAATTTGCTATTAAACATATATCACTTCTGATTGAAAAGAGTGGTTTATACAGATACCTAATATACATATTATAGTTCCACAGTTAAACTGTTACGATGTTCAATCAACTCACCAACAGTATTTAGCTAATATATAAAATCGACGTCTGGAGATAGCCGTGCGAAATAAGCAGTTATGGTCTTCTGTAGAACTGCATAAAGAAGATAATAACTGCTCGAAATAGAATGTTTAACCAACAACTACGTAATACTGACAAACAATAGCATGGTTGTGAATGAGTTTGAACATACGATTAGAATGAAGTGTTTTATGTAGATACATTAGAACAGTGACAGCCAAATAGAACAGATTAATACATTTTGTTTTTCGCTTTAAAAAAAGCAACAACTAATTAACCTCCCATTTACACTGGACTAGTATAGTATGTAGGCTGCCATCTGTTTCTTCTATGAAATCATATTATACAGCCACCAACATAGATTTGGACGGATGGAAAAATTTGTTATTATTCATTTATTAGAAAAATTTATGCTTGATAAAAGTTTCTCCATCTTCGCAAATTCAAAATGCACTTGCCAAAATTTAAATATTTTAGTTCACATACGGGGGAGGTTCTAAAAATATGATAATGGATCAGGGGAAAAGTGCTCATTTTTCTCAAAATACACTAAAATACTATTGGTAAAAGTTGCTTAGAATTGACAGAAGATGTGAAATAACAAGTTACAGCTAGCTATACCGAAAAACAATTGTTACTGGTTTTCCTAATTCTTTCTTTCCGCCCTGTGTATTAATAGAGGTGTAGTAAAAAACACCAAACCTTCCCCATGTACAATATTTAATAACAGTCAAGACGTAGGAGTTGCAGCAACATGTTTCGACTTAACAAGTCATCATTAGGCTACTAAAAACTAAGAGTTAGTAAAAGCGAACCTAATCTAAAGCCAGTTGTTACTTAAAATTGAAAATTAGTTAATTAGGTGAAAGCATAACACAAAGGAAATGGGTGTTGGGCCTTGAAGAGGAATAATTAGAACACGTGTGCACCATGTCAAAATTTGGCTAACACGTAACTTTCGAGGCCACGCAGAAAAAGATACATGCTAAAATAATAACATACGGAATTAGTTAACAATAAATAGGATACGTAAAACTTGTTTTGAAAATAAAATAGTTTAAAAAAATCAAAATCAACTAAGGGCTAATAATCCCGTCTGCAAGAAGGCTGACAAAGAAAATGCTTTAATAATTATGTTTAAAACCGATTACATTGAAAAGGTTGAAGAATTTCTTATACTTAACCATATTAAACTTTAATAATTTTGCTATTGAAGTTAGGAAGTTCTTAGTCGCTAACAGTGATATTTTATTAGATCAGTTTAATACTCAATACTACAAACTTCTACTTATGAACCTTTTGCTTCCCCGTCTTTATGCTCTCTCAAACATTTATAAATTTGATATACCTGTCATCTACACTCCTGTTTCTAAACTAACGGTTTGGCTTAACCATACTCTTAGATCTAACATTCTATTTAATTTCCCGTATCCCATCAAAAATTCCCAGTCATTTGCAAATGAACTTAAACAAATTAAAATTACATAATAACTAGAGACTTGCATCTTTTGACATAATTAATTTATTTCCCAGAGTTCCCTTTCGCGACTGCTTGGCTGCCCTAGATAATTACCTCTTAATTGGTAATTTTCAGATACTTCTTAGGGAATTCTTAAAACAATCCTTAACATTATGTTACAACCAAAATTCTTTCCTCTTTAATACAAATATTTACAAACAACATATTGGTTTACCCATGGGTAATAATCTTTCGTCACTTTTAGCCGAAAATTTTCTCACCAACTTAGAAGTTAATCACTTTTTCAATAACCCTACTATTAATAAACAGTTCATCTTTTATAGGAGGTACGTCGATGACATATTTGTGGTTTCCGCCACAATTTTCTTAATTATGTTCATAATAATATTAAATTTACTGTTGAACTTGAAATTGATGTTTTGAATTTTTTTGATCTGGCCATCACCAGGGGTGCCCGTTCACTGCCAATAGGGATATTTAGAAATCCCACCACCACTGATAACTTCATTCCCTTTTGTTCTTTTCGTCCCGTGTCCCACAAACTTGCTGCCTTAGATTTTTATTCAACAGACTTTATAACTTACCTCTTAACTATGGCACCTTTAATAACGAATTTCAAATTGTATTTAGACAAAATAGCTCTCAATAATGGTTACCTGTTAGAACTCGTTCGCAAACTTCATAATAGAATTTTAACTTTACGTAATCCTAAACTGTTTATTATTTTAACCCCTTCAACTGATACCAATAAAATTTATCACTCATTGCAGTACATCGGCCTTATTTTTTACCAATTCCAAAACATTCTGAAACAATTTAAAATGAATATCTCATTTTCCACCAAATAGAACCTCAAATCATATTTAGTTAATACTACAGACAAACTTAATATTTTAGATCAGTCAGGCGTTTATAAACTTAATTGTGGTGATTGTGATGCTTCTTACGTAGGCCAGACCAGCAGGAAGTTTAAAACTAGAGTTAATGAAGACCCAACTTGCATTAAAAACAAGAATTTATCCACTTCTTCTAAATCTGCCTTTGCCAATCACATATTAGAGACTGGCCATTCTTTTAATTCCTCTAATAATCATGATATTTTACACCTTTGTAATAAAGGTCTAAAATTAAATATGTTAGAGACTATAAAGAAATTCATAATGTTTATAATAACAATTGACAGTCGTCACTTAATGAAGTTCTCAACCAAAATAATAATTTTCTGTTTTTAGATTAGCTCCCCCGATCGCCACTTTTCAATTATAGTGTTCTGCTATACTACAGAACTCTTCTCTACCTGGACGCTTAAATTTTAATATTTGATTTCTTCTGTCACTTTCCGCGTTAAGGAATGGGTCAGCTTAACCTTGTTTAATTTTGTTGCGTGTTTTATATTATATTTCCCGTACGTTTTATTTATTCTTAACTATTTATTGTCAACTAATTCCGTATGTTATTATTTTAGCATATATCTTGTTCGGCGTGGCCTCAATGGTTACGTGTTAGCCAAAATTTGGCATGGTGCAGACGTGTTCTAATTATTCCTGTTCAAGGCCTAACACCCATTCCCTGTGTGGTATGCTTTCACCTAATTAACTAATTTTCAATTTTAAGTAAGAACTAGATTTAGATTAGGTTCACTTGTACAAACTCTTAGTTTTTTAGTAGCTTTGAAATTTTATAAAAAATATAGAATGTGCAGCGCTATCGACAACAGAATAGCTTGTAATAAAGAATAGACGACAATAGGGAAATAGAATAGAATATCTACAAACAAGAGAACATGTGGGGAACCTATCAATGTAACGACAGACATCGAAACCGAGAATGTGAAGAACGCACTGAGTATCAAAGTATAATGAAGTTCCAGAACCACGTAACATACTAATTCAATATACTAAAAATAAAATAAATCATTAAACTCTATAACCAAAATCTTTACTAAAATCGAATAGAATTACCGAACAGATAGAGTAAATCATTCATTTTGCCAATATACAAGAAAGTAATAAAATATCATGTCAGAATTACAAAGGAAATAGTGTTAACCATCTATGACACGTATAATTACAAGAATTGTAAGTAAAACACTACAAAAGAGCGTGATAACATTAAGTCAAGAGCAAAGTGAGCATTTAAAGGTAGATCATGCTTGGATTGATTGTATCTTCTGTGTTAGACAGAAAAATATATAGAAAACACGTACAGTTACGGACACCTCAAAGTGCACGGTTTTTTGTTACTATGGTTATTTTTGCGATTTTTCGGCTTATTAAATGGGGGTTTCTCCAGTGGCGTTGCTTATGGTTATAATAATAGGTATTACTTTTTTAATGTTTGTATTTTAGCAAAGTTTCACAAGTAAACAAACTAGGTATATAATAATATGTATTTAATAAATATGTATCAGTATTCAATTGCTACTACGCTTTGCAGTTTCTTTCGCATAGAGTTGACCAATGTTTCCATATTGTATTCTTCTCTCAGTTCCTTCCAAGCATTTCTTATTCTTTCCCATAATTCATCGGTTTTGTTTGGTGCAAAATCCCTGGTATAAATTTTTGTAGTTAAATAGCCCAAAACATTTTCGATGGGATTCAAGTCCGGACTTGTTGCAGGCCATGGTAATAAACTGATATTATTCTCATCAAACCATCAATGAACAACCCCTTCTGTATGCACAGGACAGTTATCCTGTGAAAATAATGTTATCAATTACGTTAACATACACAAAATTAATTAATTAGATAGTATCTTGCCTGTTGAAAAGTAAATTGATTAGGAAAGACCTCTCTTACAGATGGCAGCATCACATTTTGCAAAATGTTGCGAAGTTTTCAGCATTCAGTCGACTATTAATTCTATAGCATGCCCCAGATCCGTGAGCATTGATCCATCCCCATACGTTTACAGAGAATCGTCCACTACTCCTTAAGGGTTGAACATAATATTGCTCCTCAAATCTTGAATTTTGTGGTCTAAACACCCTTAATCGTCAATTGGTAAATGATTGAAATACCTTTTCACCTGAGAAAACAGTCGTGTTCCAAAAGTCGTCGATCTCATTCAAATAATCGGTTGCAAATTGTACTCTTCATTCTTTGTTCTCTGGTGTTAACAAAACTTTTCTTGCAGAAGTCTCTGCTGTCTGCGATTTTTAATTTTGAAAGTGCAGCTCTTGCTCACATGCAAATCTGTTGCGACTCGACTCAGCGACCAGTTCTCTTCCAGTTTTGTAATAGCTCGCATTTTCTCTGCTTCTGACAAATGGCTGGGAATTTTCCGAGTTTTCAGTTCTATGACAGTTGATGACAAACGTAAACGTCAAAACTCGACGTCTATGATTAGAATATCGTATTACAAGCTAAAAATCTGCCGTGCACTTTGAGTTGGCCGCAACGGTACATACATGTATGGCATTATTCATTGACTTGGAAAAAGCATGATAGTGTTCTCATCATTAAACTGTGGCAATATATGCCTAGATTAACCATATAAAAAAAGGGTTAATCTATTATAGTATGATAAAAAATAATTTTCATCTAGCATGGCTATGGAATAGTTCTTAATTTAAGTCACTTTTAGTAATCAAATGCCAAGTTTGACATTTAAGTGTAAACGAAGTTGTATTCATAAATTAGTATTCCATAGCCATACTAGATGAAAACAATTTTTGATCATACTATAGTGAATCGTGTATGCAGCAATCACAACCTACAAAAATAAAGGTGCTTTTTTCTATCGCTTTCCTTTAATATGTATATAAAATAAGCTCTAGAATAAGGGTATCGAAAATGTGCATAAACGGGTTTCATAATGATATAGATGGGATACCCCATTTGTTGCTAGATGCATATGGTCAGCTGGTATTCTCTCAACAAGAAGAGAAAATAAAGAAGCTCGCCGAGGAGTATGGAAAATTGGCAGCTTACGATAAACTATAATAAACCTGAACACCTATGTGTAAGAAGAGTAACTACATATTTCACAGAAGATTGTAGACTTATAGACGCAAGCACTTGAAATAGACATCGATAACAACATTGCTTTAGGACGAAGCTCAACAAGAACACTATGTAGGCTGTTATAGAATACTTAAATCATTCAAGTCAATGCGATTAGAATATACCACAATATAGTGGAAAATATTGTTTCATGGAGTGGAAATGTGACCGTTAAAGATTATAACTAGGGACCAAAATCGAGTCATAGAATTAAAAATTACCTCCGAAAGCAGGATCATAAATGAGGAAAATGAGGAAATTGGAACGCCCCATTGATACCCAGACATAGAAAGAATGGAATAACGTCAATTGAACACAAAGAGGAAAGGGAAAACGTAACAGAGCAGCAATTGTATGGAGTAGAAGAAAAAGTTGAATGGGGCAGTAAAAGGCTTTGGATAGAAGAAACTAACAACTCCTTAGGAGAAAAACCAAAGAAGAAGAAGATCTATTTACATACCCTACGTTGTGTAATTGTTGAGATTGGAATACGTAAGTCTCACTCCTGATGAAGCTCCTTATGAAAGTGGGCCAAACGTTGAGTTTTTCTATATAAACAGTGACGCAGTCGTATCCCCGAGTTGTTCGTTTCCTTCCAAAATGACCTTCAGGGTATTTATACTTTAGCAGTGTCCTATAGGAAGTATATGATAATATTGAAATGGAAGAATTTAAGAATATGTTTACTAATTCCGATAACTAAGATACGTTTCACATAGATGACTGTGGATATTCTTTTCACATCTAATATATTAAGTGAAATATGTTCTTAATAATCCATAAATATTTGCAAGTTTTTATATTTTGTTGACAAGGCAAACATGTTTTCTTGGGAAAAGAATTTTGTAGTGAAATAGCTGTAAATCGATTCTTATATTGTCTGGATCTTGCAGCGGAGAAGAAGAATTACAAGAACTTCCACCAAGACCCTAGAGATTAAGAGAAGATCCAAAAAAGAAGATATATTTACATATCCTATATATATATAGTACTCACTAGTTTAATTTCGAGGGTTGCGACAATTTATCGAATATTACAATGAAGTGTGACTTTCAAAAATTGCATAGAAAGATATTGATAAAAACAACCGCTATGGGTTTATCAATATGGCTATTTGGTTGAATCTTTGTATAAAGCAATATCGTTTACTAAATTTAACACCTGGAAATCAAAGTATAATAGATTTGTAGTTCATTTTATAAGGGTTGCTTTTCCATTTTGTCTTTGTCGTCTTTTTAAAGGTTTTTAAATTGTAATTAAATTCTTAGTAACAAAATGTAAACACCCATGTAAAACAGGTAAGGATTCTATTTGTGATGACTTAATTTTGTAGTATGAATGAACTGAAACAAACCTATTAATAGCAAACCCCTCCACTGGAAGAACTGTGAAAGCCTTTATTTAGTAAAGTGTCAATATTGTAATCGAAGAAGCTATTGAATACTGAGCAATTAGCAGCACGACGTGATATTCGAAAAACGATTGACAATCCTGCACAAACATTTTATCATGAAGAAGATGGTTTCTAAAGATTTCTTTGGCAGTTTCCAAGAAACAAACAATTGTTTATCCTTTTCGTGCAGCCAAAAGGAAGAAGCTTTAGAATCTACTATTACCAGGAATAAAACGATGCTTCTTTACCGTAGTCATCTGTCACAATGAGAAGGACTAAAATAGCACCCACCACACCCCAAACGAAATAAGGATAATTTAGTTCCAATGGTAACTATTGTTTAGAATTTTCGGAGAATTCTTATTGATTTAAGAAGATTATCACCACTAGAGAATACTATAAACTGTGTCGCAATTGTGACCGTTGGGGGGTTTGAAACCCAATTCTCTGGCCTAAAACCAGATGATCGTATCTCTAAACCATTTCCACTGCAGCTGAATATAAAACAGTAATAAAACACTATATTGAAATAGAGTCAGGCTATGCTAACAAATATTTTCAATCTAGCCCTGCTAGATTAGGATAAGATCAACTTTTGGACTATTATGCGAGTAATACGAAAAATCAAACTACTAAATTAACGCTTTCCGAGGCTTTCGCTGTTATTACGTAATGAATGACTTTCGGGTTGGGACTATGTTGGGTAATTGTTGCGATTGAAGGACTCAACGTCTCATTCCTGATAAATCCCTTATGAAAGTGGACCAAAGGTTGAGTTCTTCTAACTCAACAGTGACGCAGTCGTATCCCCGAGTCGTTCCAGAGTATGTATAGTTTAGCAGTGTCCTACAGGAACTGTTACATAAAACTGGAATGGAAGAATTTAAGACTATGTTTACTAATTTCTATAACTAAGATACGTGTGGCTGTGAATACCCTCTTCGTACCTAATATGAAGTGAAATATTTTCTTAATAATCCATGAATATTTGCAAGTATTTATATTTTGTTGGAGTTAAATTATTTAAAGCTTGACAAGGCAAAAATGCTTTCTTGGAAAAATCATTTTTATAGTGAAATAGCTGCAAATCAATTCTTATATTGTCTGGGAATATCTTGACTATTGCTCACTGAGAATATCACAATGAATAGTGCTATAGAGATTTAACGTACTACCTCTTCTTTTGCGTTTTCAGAGCAGTGTTATGTTTGAAATCCACAAATTGTAAATTTCTCATTCGCTTAGGTTAAGATATATTATGGTCGTTTGTGCAGTGTATTTTTTACTACCATCAAGTACGATGACAGGATATAAATTGCAGGGGTTTGCAATAAAAAAATGAATGACATGTTATTTTTACTTTGTACCACCCTTAAACGAAGGCTTTGACAAGGCCTCGGCTAGCTCTTTTAACTCTCGGCAGAAAATGGCTTGGTGTAATGATCAAGATAATAAATGCTTCTGGATTTTCAATTGAACAAAAGGATAAATACAAATTGAGCTCCTTGTCGTTACTCACACCCTATAAGAACAAAACTAGCTACTTAAAAATAAGCCACTTACGTTTGGTGTTTCACCGCATTCCTAGATTACTCGTTCAGCTAGAGGGGTTGCAGAAGAAAACACAAAGAAATAATAGCAATAGGGGCATTTATTAGAACCCACATATCGCAGTAACACATGAATTACTTGTATTAGCCCTTAGGCCATGTGACAACAAACAAAGTGGTAGGACTATTGCCTATCAAATGTAATAATAAATCATAATTGGGAAATTATTTCCAAATATTCAATCCACAAAATGCGAATTATAGCTTAATTTGCACTACAGGACAACACCTGTGCTATCGCAACTGCATACCAAACAAGGCATAAAGCGCGGTAGATGAGTTACAATGCACATGCTTATTTCCGCTCATTAGCGTTATTAAGGTTTGAGCCAAAAAGGTTGATTAAATTCGTTCAGTTTGATTATATGATGAGATAATTAAGGCAAATGCTTTCGTCGGAAAAAGAGGGCATGTACTTACAATTTAACTTGATGTTGAAGTGTAACGATCGCAAGTGGAATTATCCTGTTGTGTTGCATCCATCCATGAAGACGCTAAGCTAGATTTGGCTGCTCAATTCTGAGACTCCCAAAGCGAAGGCGCCACTGTTAGAAGTCAGCAAACCACAAACGGTAGCGGCACATGTCGGGAATTGCCAACCCATGCGGAAGCAGAATCGGAAAACTGAATTAGCTGAATTTCTAGCCTTCGCTTGAGTGCAATTAGCCCATGCAAAACCATAACCTACACTAAACGATATTAGCTTCTTCTAGCTCGTAACTATCTGATTTTGGCCCGTAACTGCCAGCCTAAATGCTAAAAATTAGTTTCAAAATAAGCCCGCAATAGGATACTTACCGAACGGTGTTCTCGGCCTACTTATAGCAGAGGACGCTTTGCGGCGATTTCAATCATCGGCAGCGCAAGGGAACCCATCCTAAATATTTAAAATTAGCACGCAAAGAATACAATGAAATCAGCTTCCTTACCTACACAGAATGCGCCTTACGAAAACAACTGAAACCGCTTCAACTTAGCCCAGAAATTCAAATCCGCGAGACTCGAGCACCAACTCGAATCGAAATGCTAGACCTGTTCCAACACGAAAACCTATGCTAATCGCGTCGCACCACCTGCTGTGATAATCTTGAATTCTTTTGCTACAGCCATTAGATATAAGGTGGTCCAAAATAAGGTGACAAATGCATTAACGCGCTACAAACATTGAAATTGAAACGGAGCGTTACAACTTTTCGATATACTCTGCTCTTAATTCTATGCGCTGGACTCAATGATGCTAAAGCTTTTAAATACCCTCCTCATAGTACTGTTTGTAAACACCCTCAAAATATCAACTTTAAGACGCCGTGATATCTATCACAAACGTCCATCCATCCAGATTTTTTTAGAGTAAAGAAGAAGTGGTAGTCAGACGGTACCAAATTTGAAGAATAATGGAGATAGCCAACTATTTCGAAGCTTAACCCTTAGAATTGTTGATTTGCAACACCGCAGCAATTAATCGGTTTATTCATCTCTCAGATAGTTTGCTACCTCTGTAATTTTGTCATTTCAGAAGTGACCGTTTTTGGGTGTCCACTGTGGCAAGTACCTTCAACACCGATTCTTCCCCTCTTAAACTCATTTACCCAATGACAAACAGTTGCATATAAAGAAGCATTCTTACAAGTAGTGCTATGGGGATATTACCGGCTAGAGAAAAAGTTTGGCGTACTAGACCGTAGGCCGAGTGTGCTCATTTTCTCGTGTGGATAATATCCACTTAACACTACTTGTATAATAAATTACTATTAATGAGAACGCCCTTTCATATGCAATTGTTTGTCATTGGGTGAATGGGTTTAAGAGAGGAAGAATCACTCTCCTTCAAGCCGGGTTTTTAGGCTGTGAAGTTTGAGTGACTTTCTAAGATTTAAGAACGCGGCTAAAAAATACAACAGTTATCGGTCGATATTTTGAAAACTGCATAACTTATCCGCAGTTCACCATTTGTTCTTACTATACAGATAGTTCGAACTAAGAACATAGCAAATCCGACTATGGTGTCCGAGTCACTAACTTCTTGTATTTATGCGTCAACCTGGCTTTAGCAATTTATCAAATCAACTATTTCATTCAGATTGATAACATACATGTTTTCCAGACTAATGTATGACTGGAGAAAAGAGACATCTACTTAGATTTGGCTTGACTCATAATTTCAGAAAGGAACGCCCAGGAAATACGTGCCATTTAGAATTCGCATAAAAAACGTCAATAAAATTTCTCGAGTTGAAATTTATGATTACAATAATCCCCACTTCACGTTCGTGTCAGCTCGCATTTGATATACTGAGTTAGTTGTAATAATTAAAAGGTCACCTCGCATGAGGATGCCCTAAGCGTTGGCCGCAGTTTAATTATCGTGCACCCCAGGCGAAACATCATGATAATTGCCAAACAACTTGGATAGAGTGATAAAGGATCTGCTGCGGAGGCCAGTAGTTCCTAGTAATCGCTCAGGCGAGTGCGAACGAGGAATTGTGTGATGTGTGAACGCTAACGAGTTTAACTAGCAACTTTGTGGTAGTTCCTTGGTTCATTATCGAAATAGTTGATGAACTCCTTGACGCTATTGCGATCAAAAGATGGGGTTCACTGCACAGCAGATCGTTGCAGGAACATTTGTGGATATGGGTTAGGTGAAGCCCCTATTTGAATAAACGGGTGGGAATTAACATATTCCTTTAATACTAGACGCGGGTAGTGTCGCCAATGCGGTAGTCTCATAAATGGCGGACTTTACAATTGCAGCTGCTAGGATGTTGCTGAGTATCGTATAATTACTGTATTATTCGTGAAATTCTGCCCTTGGGCTCCATACAATATGGTTTTACATGCACTTCCCATGAATTGCTCTAACCATTCCGCGGTGCAATGTCCTAGTAAATGCAATAACTGGCTACCTTACAGTCTAATTCCAAAATTTAACGAAATTGTTCTATAATATTACCAATGTTTACTAACTCGATATGCCTTGGAAATAGTTTAAGCTCCAAAACATAAATTAGCTATAAATAAAAGACTAACACAACTGATACATCTTCTCGTGTATACCGAGTGGAAACTTTCAGGGCTGGACATTCTACTCCCGATTTAGTGGCATCAACCGTCTAATTTTAGCAGAAAATTTTAAAGAAAAATGTTAAGCATCAATCAAGATATCCATAAGTACATAATGCGTAATATATTTACAGTATACTGCTTATGCCGATTAAGCGTAGGTGCTGTTAAATGTTTCTTTTCAAAAACAATAAATATTAATGATTAACCTTGGAATCAAATGCAGGAAACACTTATGGCACCAAAGTATGCGGAAACAAAAGGATTATAAAATAAAGAATAGTTTAGAGGGGGCCGTGACTTCAATTGGCAGAACGGTTTGTACAGCAAACGTTCCTCAGTACGGTGGCGGTCCTCTGTAACTAAAATTATCAAATACAAAATATGGTTGCTCAATATTCCCGTTCTACGGAGATACTTGTGGACTGGTATCCCAAAGTTTCAAGTTACGTTCTACTCTCTCTGGAGTACTGAAAAGACAGCCTTAGGGAAGCTGTTTCCATCAAAAATATGCTCATTAAAGTGGTTCAAGAGTTATTTTGCCCCTAAAAATCAGCTCGACGAAGGAACAGGGGTTATTTTTACCACCGAAAATTCGGTCGACACTATGTCGGGTATAGGTTTCGGGACCTGACTAATTATACAGGACTCGAAATATGTTGATTTATTTACAAATATTATATGCCATTTAATTTAAAATAAAACTCACAAGCGAATTATGTAGAAATAAAACTAGTATAAAACAGAGAATAGTTGGGCGGCGGCCGTGACTTCAGTTGGCAGAACGGTTGGTACAGCAACAGTTCCTCAATGCGGTGGCGGTTCTCTGTAACTAAAATCATAAAACAGAAAATATGGTTGATGTTTATTAACGGCTCGTAAGGCGTATGTTGAATATTCCCATTCTACGGGGATATTTGTGGGTGTGGTATCTCAAAGTTTTGTTTTAAGTTATTTAAGTTACGCTGAGCAACAACAGACTCAAGGTCGTCGTTTTCATTAATAATCGGTTCAATAACGGGGTTTAGGGGTTATTTTGCCACCGAAAATCGGCTCGCAAAGGAACAGGGGTCGTTCTCTACCGATAATCGGCTCGACAACGAAACCGATGTGTTTGCCACGGAGAAGTCGTTCTACGAAAAACAGGGGTTGTTTTTACCACTGAAGATTCGGTCGACACTATGTCGGCTTTAGGTTTCAGAACCTTAGAATGGTGTTTAGTCTCTGGATGTTTTCTCAGGGTGAGCCTCTTTGAAGTTGTTTTGGATGGGTCTGGTATTGCCCTTTAATGTGCTTTCGAATCTTCTTCTACTTAAACCACCTTTTAGAGGAAGGAAAGTAGGACTACTTTGCGCGCACTTGTTAGGTGAACCCGCGTATCGCTGGGCTTCACTGTGAGTTACTCATTATTTGTATTCCAATTCATAATATGCACCGCCACAAATGTCTTGCATAAGCCCACTAAAAGTTATCTTACCATAAATCGCAAAAATTGCTTTTTCGGAATGAACAAGTGTTGACAATTCTATTGTTTAGTTGTATCTTGTTTTAGAAAAGTAGTTACTTTTTCTCACTTTCCTTATCCTTATAGTTGCGGTATCAGCCCAACAAAATTTAAAAAATGACATTTATTTTCCAAGGAATTATTAACTAAAAGACCTTAAACCCCGGTCTGTAGAAGAACTTGTCGGATTCTTTGAAATTTTGTATCAATCGACATCAGAATAAATATAAAAGGTGTTGTTTTTAGCAGTATTAGCAAATAGTTTACTTTTGCCACATCGACAGCCGAAAACAAACTCTTCATATAAAGTTGTGTATGTTGTGAAAATGTACCCACCTGGAGAACTATAAAACGTATTTTCTGCATTTAAATTAGTAATTTCTTACAGTTCCTTTTTCTTCTATATAGTTCGAAACATTGTTGATTTTGTGTAGTTTATAAATATTTCATAAATATTTTTGACGCCCATTATTTGTACGAGTTCTCTCTAGATTGAATCTTTTCGTCTGCCTGATCTAATTATCTCCTGTGTAGCACATGTATTTCTTATTGGTCCATTTCATTCTCTGTCCCTCAGTGTTTCTTTCTGCTATTATGATTAAGATTCTTATTTGTAAAGGGGCTTTTATTAGTCTGATTATTGTATTTCATTTTTACAAATTATTTTCCGTGTTTACCCTTAGCTAGCTGAGTATGCAATCAGAAACATCTTACCTTTTGCTTAAGGAAAATTCAACTGAACAGTGATCTGAAAGCTAATCCAATTTAACTCGTAACACTTGAAATATATACCCACATTAAAAGCCAACTTGATTACAGTAACACAAATCAAAATATTGATCCTTAAATTCACACTCAAAACAATACCAAATTTAGGATAGCGCCCTAAAAAAAAAACAGCGCAGAATAATTGCATTTGAAATACATTTACATTTAAACAACATTAAAAATACACCCAAATAACTGTCTTTAATACGCAAATATTATGTTGCATCGAAATCATCAGTCGCGATTTGTTGCATAGTAAATCCAGCTTCACGCAGAATGTGTAGCTCGCAGCGTTTTGCATTGTAACTAGATACACAAGCGTCGAGATGCCGCTGGACATCACACAAATAATGGCAAGGCGGCTATGCCTCCCGGTTTGATACGCAATATGATGCAACAGTTTCTTCTAGCAAATTCCAAAAGATCGGGAAACACCAACTATTTTGTATTTAAAAATGCCAATTCATAGCTTTACACATTTGGCAGCCTTTTCAACAATGCGAAAAATCGAAGGCGGCGTCTCCTCGATCGGTAATGCTTTTAGCTTATCTACAGATTGTTTTCAGGGTTCGCAGAACTTCACTGAGACCTAGCTTGAAAATACCCTTTTGAAATCATGGCGTTATGTTAGCGGCCTGAATGCACTTTGTTGGGATTTTGCACAATTTAGGAGTGCGAATGATAGGACTGCCCACCGCAAGTGTTGCACCACGAATGACGTTTTTTCTGTACGAGCGTGTCGCCCTTAATATTTATTTCGAGCTTAATTAAGCTCCTTCCAAAAATGCTCCAAAAAACTTTACTTCTAAGTAACTATTACAATACGCAAAAAGTACAAATTGGCTGTATATTGAAAGATTATGAGTTACTGTCAATGAACGCAGGTTGGGCGAGGTCAAATCCCGTATCATATTTTATTCACAATAACGTCTTTAATTTTTTTTTGCGCCAGTGCACGTTTAAATTTCGTATTCTCGTTTTATATATTTTGATCTTGCCTTCTATATGTATGCGTTTTTCCAGACTACTTGAGTCATGCCAGCTGCTGCCTTAATAACAGCCTTAAATACCTTTGTCCTAAAATTTTCCCTGCTGGTCAACTACACCCTTAAATAATTGGATGTTCTGATATGTTCTCTTGGTTTGGCGTTAGCTACGAGTATTTATATGCATGCTGTAATTGGTCGCCGTTGAAGATCATCCTCATTTGTTTACATTATGGCAGCGTAGTCGGCGTAACATGTGCTCTATAACCGGTATTTGTATTTTTACTCCTTTTACTACCTAGTTGGAATAGTAAAGGTTTCCCAATAGGAATGATATGTTTTTAAAATTAAATAAAATGCAAAATATTTGAGATAAAAGCAAAAATTTTTCTTTATTTTATAGTACAACTTATGACAATTATGTTTTGAATAACACATTATTCAAATGTCCACCTCGGCTTCGTTTGCAGGATCGAATCCGATGAACCCAATTTTCGGTAATTTTGTGCAATACATCAGGTGTAATTTCATTAATGCAGCTTTCGATGTTCCATTTCAAAGCGTCAATACTTCGAGGTTTATTGGCATAGACCAACGACTTTAAATAACCCCACAAGAAGAAGTCCAAAGGTGTTAAATCACAACTTCTTGCAGGCCAATTGACAGTTCCATTTCTGGACTCTCTCTCTTTACAAAATTTTTGGATAATAACCAAACGTTGTGAAGCGTGTATTCTGATATGATGAATTGTCAAACTATACTAAAAACAAATGACAGCTAGTGAGATTTCTAAAATTTTAGATATGGTTGCTATGACGTTTTAAAAACATATCGTTCCTATTGGGAAACCCTTTACCTTTTTTCCATTTTAACGACTACCTTTGACCCGGAACCGTTTACGCATTACTTCAAGGGGCGCGGGGGTTGCTTAAACCTAAACCTTAACTAAATGAAACCCAAACCGCCCATGCCGGGAGTCGAACCTAATATCAAAAATTTTACAGATTAAATTTAAATTTTGTCCGGTTACCACTATTTTGCAGGGGATATGGGGATAACTATTGTGAATATACAAGCTAGACACTGCCGAATAACAAGTGATGAATGTCCAACAACTCACTTTATGCATACAAAATATATTCGACAAAAAACGGTCGCGAATGACAATCCTACAGTCTTTTAAATATTCGGCAATGTTCTAGTTGTTTTGCAAAGACTTGCGGCAAATGAAATGTCAAAATTGAGCTGAAGTTGAAGTACGCACATGCGGTTTATCTTGAATCTTTTGAAAACAGTTGATAATAAACTGCTTTTGGTATGTAACTTTAACGGGCTGCAACTCGCTAGGAAAGCATTTTTGAAAAGAGCACTTTCAATCTATCGTCCAATTTTTTGCTAATTTTTACTTCCTTCGTCTAAAATACGAAGGAAATATTTGAAGCGTCCCTATAAGGAAAAAGCTACAACGGTTTGCTTACAGTTTCTGTGTGTTTCAGTCGTAGCAGACGTTTTCTCTTAGATCTCCCACTCGTATTGATGCATTATAATGAACCTTCCAGCTTCTTTTGACAAAGTGAGCACGTATTAATTAATTTTTAACACCTGCTACACCTGACAAATATTCTACATCTTGAAATCGTATTACCCTGAGTCAACTCGATTGAATACTAATATTTTGTTCTAAAAATATTCGACAACTGTCAATGATTAGTATCTTAAAAATGTAGCAACTATAGTAATGAGTTGTTTTCTAACGATTTTCCTGAAATAACGCCCTTGGAAAGCTAGCCACCTCCGTAAAATACACCTCGGTGTTCTAAAATCGCCCATTCATCAAGACGCCGGACGTCAAAGGAAGACGCTCACATTAGTTACGTTTCATATCGCCATTGAAGAGTTCGGGCCTGGCTGCTGCGGAATGCTCGTGGGCAGCTTTTAGCCTTAACCTTATTTTAACGACGCCTGTTTTTGAGTTATGACGACATGAGCGATATCAGTCATACGGTGATGTATGAAGGCGCATAAATCTACCGTGACCCACAAATACGTTATCCTGGAATACATCCAGATCCGCGGACTCGGCGAACGAGTCCCTCGAGGTTCGCATTCATGGTTACGAACATCTTCCGCATTTTAGGTAAGATTACGACTTCCCTGTGACCGAGTTCCGGCCTAAGCAGGAAGCCCAGAAGCGTCGTCTTTGTTAGGGGTTGGTAATTAGATTCTGTATTCTGTCTTTCATAATGAAGTCTTAGAGATAAACATGCTCCCGTTGAGAAGGTTATGGATTTAGAATTAAAAGACACGACAAAATGGAGATCTGGATGTAATAGTGCACATTAAAAAAAACATACGTGTATTATTTATATTAAGTGTATATATTATATATCTTGTCTGCAACCATACGCATTTCTTTAACATCTTTGGGGGGAGGGACTGTTTTTTCTTGTAAAAAATAGGGAGCTTATTAACTTGTAGCTTGAAACATTGACTACAATTGTGTGAATCAAACGAAATACTGCTACAAAAACAATATATTTCAATAATCTTCAACAGCTACTAATTTCAGTTTTTTCTGTAATATTGTTTATTTTAAGATGTATGAGAAGTTTCTATATTCTCTATAGTAAATGTTCTCTAAATGACCCAAAATGTTTATAACTATGCAAAAGTGACTTAGGGCATATTCGAACAATACATATTCATATTATTATTACTGGCCAACTGGGCAAAATGGTTAGTTTGTCCGTAAATCCTATCGGTCAATTGGGCAACAAGCAAAAAATTTTTGTACAAAGATACGAATTTAGGTTATTTGCAGATTTAAGATTTGTGTGTACTTAGTACAAACATTCCTGTGTAACGTAAAAAATGTGTGTAGGCCCTAGCTCGAGTTCCTTGCCCAGTTGACCCCTATACTTACAGGTAAAAATTAAGTAACGGGATTATAGAGTTGACCGTTTGCCCAGTTGGCTTGCACCCTGTGAAATCGCTTGCATTAAGCAAGTCCTCGGTTCTAATCCCACAGGGGGCGGAATTTTTCCGCAGCCTTGGCGATTGGAATTGGGCTCAGTGAGACCATTCACAGTTGGGCACCAAATTGACTGTGCTCGACTCAGAACAACAGACCTAAGAGATAGAGTAACAAGATCTTAACATCACTATGCCACATACCTTACATAATAGTGGCTGCGCAAGCACAAAAGGCGCGCTCCAACTTTGTATCCCGAATCCGCGGGAAGTTGACCATGAAGCAAACGCATCAAACAGCACCGTCTCCTCCGCAAGGTAAAAATGAGGTTGTCGATAATACAATACAATTATATAAATTGTTATAAAATATGAATTAACAAATAGTATGAGATTTATATAAGCACAAAAGGTTTTGACTAAATAACAGCGTTTGGAATCGATGCGGGCGAAGTTTATAAACTCTAACTGAAATGAGCTTCATTATGCGTTGCAAATTAATAGCGTAATTTACTTATATCGCAGCACGATTATGCCTCTACTAACGGAAGCAGATATACCTATGTATAGTATCATTTATGTATATAATAAATTGTTCACACAATTTTTTAAGGGCGTTACATAAAACAATATAGGCTCTGATAAATGTGTGCTTTATTATACTTTGGTTATTATGATCGTCCTGTGAGGCTGTCCGCCAATGAAGCAGCGAATGTATGTTAGATTGAGTGATAACGGATGACTGGACGACATTAAATGTATTTTTATTTAAGAACACAAATCAAATAAACATACACGAACATACATTCATGTAGTTATGGTACAGTTATATATAGAGGACTCGAATGCAACAATTTACAAATAAAATCCGGAAATGCGTAATAAACCGAGTGAATGAGCTGGAATCTGATCAAGTACTTTTTGAATGCTTAAAGAATGCAGATAGAATGTTCAATGCGTAATGGATGACTACGGCATGACGGTGCCAAGCCATCTATCGTTATATACCTTCAGTTTGTTCAAGTAGAAAGGTTTTATGATGTAATATCTGCCCGAGGAATTCATATCATTCTGTAGATACAATAAATTATTGTCCTGTGTGTAAAAAGCTAGGATCTTTGAATTTGGATTGTATTGCGGACTTCCCGGCCAGCTACGTCAACGTTATTGCATTGAAAGCGCGGATGGCAACGTTTGGATATGGCCGGAACTCGAACTCGCCTTTCCCTTTGAAAAGGGTGTTAGTGCAGCTGCGTACTATAAACCTGGATATGTTGCATCTCGCAGATAGTGTAACTCCTCCGTTTCTTGTATGATGTACTTTGTATTCACAAGGGTTGGACACGACCCTGCTATAGCGCCTCAGCATGCCAGCAGTTTTAGATATGCGGCAATTTTGTTAAAATGAGCACTTTATCTTGCCACTTGGTGAAATCTAGAAAGTAATTTTTTAATCCGTGATGTGCGAGCGAGGTGCATAACTCAGTTTTTGGCGTTAGAAAGTAAGCAGCACATCACAACACGTTTTAATTTGAACACCCGCTGAGTTAGTTACACATATTGCACCAGGTTTTACTTTTTATTGGAGCTGTTGCGTGTATTTGCCAAAGCTATTAATGTTGTTACACGATTTGGTAGCTTCGCTGCAGCACTCATCTTTCCATATATAAACAATGTAATTAACAAAATATCCATTGCTGTCTAGGGCACTTATTCTCTATGTTCCCTACAATTTTAGGCAACCGGTATGTGAAATATGATCAGTAGAGGTTATTTATATAATTTTGATATTTATATTGAAGGATAAGCTGAAAGTTTTCCAAATAGGAATACATTTATTACTACATTTGAAAATCATTTCTATTATGGAAATTTCATTTACGATTATCAGAATTGAATGAAGAACTTGTGAACGATGCCGAGCTTGTTCAAGATGTAATTTTTATTTTTTGAAATATGAAATGATCTGCAACGTTTCTCTGGCTATTTTGTTTATAAATTGAGTAGTAAATAAATATAACAAAGAAATAGAGAATTTTAGTTATTAGCAAAGCTCTAGTATGCGGTGAATAAGCGTACTTTTTTTCTTATCTCCATTTCTCTGTCTGTTTTCTATATTTTTATTGGGTAATGAAAACAAAATGTACCCTAAATATTAATTGAATTGAAAATATTGGTTAAACCTCGCCAAGAACAATTATAATTTATGAGATAAATTAGTAGATTAATGGTTGAAAAAGAAATATCGTCGGGTGTTTCTCGAGTTGTGTTCATCGGCTTGACCTTGAATCCGAGATATATTAAAACGTAGGTAAAGACGCCGATGGTGAACCCATTCTTCCCCACCGAATTCTACGCTCGAATTCTATCTAGACTAGTTTACTACTTTGCCAACTTTATACAGCGAGTGCACGCTCCGGTTACATGGAGATAGCGAAGTAATGACGAGGAAAGTTTGCTCTCCTTAATTTACCAGCCTGCGAAATTTCCCGAGCACAATGGGGAAATCTATTGAAAAAGTCGGTGTCATCAATAACCGTCCTAATAATCCCGAATTAGAGATCATTGAGAAGAAGTTCATCCGCCCATAATAGATTGTCGAGTATCAAGTTCGCTGACAACTGCCGCCATTAATTAGGCGCTTCGAGCCGAAAATGAAACGGTAATCTAGTGGAACAAAACGATGTCGTATGTGCAAATTGCAATGCACACCTAGATCTAAGCGAAAGTGTTTCTTAATTGGATTTCGGCGTCCTTGTCGCTCCTCTCAGATAAGCGGAACTCCCGGAATTCGTGAGCGTTTTAGGTCCCGTTAACAGATTCTTGATTCTTGTGGCAGATGCTTAAATGGGCACCCCCATGCGTTGGCAACAAGTGGGAAAACGGTACCTCAAATACTTGAGCAGATTGTTTAACCCATTGTTTCTCCCTAATATAAGCTGATGTTTTAGGAAATAAAATAGCTAGGTTTATCTGTCTGTCTGCCTACCTATGCTCAATAATTTGATTAGAATTAATGTCTCTCAGACGCGTCCATCATGTTGATGTTCAACATTGTAGGGTTTGGTATTTTTTGCGAGTCGAAACAAAAAAAAAGTGAAATTAGTTAATAATTGGTAGTATTCGATATGAATTACTATTATTTTAAATATTGAAATATCAGATTATGACTATTTTTGCAGTGATATCACGAATGTCCATTGAGCTTCGATACGATGTTGCCATTTAATGCTTCTAAATTTCTTAATTAATTGAATGATGTTCAGTCAAAAACGCATTGTTTGAAAGGCATTTTCTATTCCCAGAAGGAGATAGTCCAAAAGGCAATTTGCTGGATATTGCGAACAGTTGCATAGGTGTTGAGTAGTTTGTTCGGTTCTACATTTACATAAGATACACTGTTACTCGCCAGCGCGTTGGCCTCAAAGTTTGGTGGCAAATTGTAACGGGACGTCTTTTGCTGGCGTATTTAGGTCTATACGTTTTCATTAATTTGCTTTTTTTCCTTCCAGTTGGTTCAATAACAATGACAGCAAGATCTCGTTTGTTTGGTTCACCTTGATTGGTTGCTAAGAAAAGCCCTTGATGCAATGGACCCTGAAGTTGACCCTGAACTCGAACTAAGCTGTAAATTAATTCGTCAATTATAACTATAGTACTATAAATAATTTAGTACTAAACAATCAGACAGTTTTATGTTAAGAATAATTAAACCACAAAACATACAGTTTTTTCTAGTATGCATTTATGTTGACAGTCTACTACATAGTTTTCTTTAATAAGCGGACAGAATAATGAAAAATAACACGCTTTAAGTAATAATCGTTAAATTTTCTTTGTGTGATAACCTAGATCTGTCTCTTGCAAGTATTTCTGCTATTCTTTTACCGTTACACCACTTGAGGTCGCAGACGTTTTATTTTCGCGAGTCAACAATGTGGACAGGACTATAAAACTCCCCGTAAAGTTTATAAGCCACTAGTACGATAGTTCTTGGTTATAAGATTTTCTCAAGAAAATGTAGGAACGCCCACCTTTAACTGACGCTGGGACTCACCCTGAAAGCTAAGAGCGGCCGGCATGTACATGTTCCTTGCAGTTGCCCTCGCGTTTCCTCCCCCGTATAGCGACATATGCACAAATACGCGTGTCCAAACCACCATTGCTTTATTAAAGCTAATTATTAGAATCTACTAAAAAACCATAAAAAATCCATGCAGAAATGCGCTGTATATTAAAATGTTACTTCAAATACACTCAGGCAAGTAAGGTCACGTTTCCTTTTCTTTGACGTAGTGCCATTTGGCGAGGTTGTAATTTTGTATTCCTGCACCACACCTCATTTTTATTAACATGCACTTAAAGAAAGAAGTTGAAGCTGTCAATCACTTTTACCCATTGTAAGAAAAACTACCTTTATATGTTTTAAATATTTTAGTCGATTTAGCCTTAGAGGCATAAATCAGTCCTACAGTTCATTCTATCTTTGCGAAATAACATTTATATTTAAATAAAGGCCATACTTTTTCAGAATTGAGCCGTGAATACAAACATTCAGCTTTCGTGATTTAGATTTATCTTCAAATTAAGAAGAAACATAGAAATAATGGTAACGCTAGCTAATAATTGCTATTGCTTATAAAAATAGTCAAACTGATTTGGTCTTAAATATACTGTAATAGCCCTCCCATTAATAAATAAAAATATGGTTTTAAATATAATAACTATTTATGACAAGGAAAATTACACTTTATCAAATGTATTGGATTAAATTACGAACCTGCCAAACTCAGGGCAAATTAAAAGAGTGTAATAATAATTATAACAAATAAATTTTATCTATTTGCAATAAACATTGGGCCTAGCTCGATAGAACATGAGACAATCTTGGTTCAGGGGTGTAGATTCATAAATTTGAGGAAAACTTGTTATGACAAATAACTCGTTGTATGACAAATACCCTCAAATATTTCGTGCAAATGCACAATTTCATCTGACATATAGCTAACCTCTAAATTTGACTCCACAAACACAATGATCTGCTAGTGCACAAAACAGCGTAAATTGAATTTTAAAAACACCAAAGTGGCAAAGACGCATCAGGTAATTATTAATACTGTGACGTAGCAACTTCTAAGCTCGTCTTGTTTTTAGCTTGACGTAGCAACTGACGCGCGACAGGTTTTTGTTTTATATCCAGCCCAAAACTGGAAAATGCCGTGTCATTTCGCATTTTCAAGGGACGCTACTTAAATTTCTGGAAACTGGACGGCTCTGGATCACTGGAATATGGCTCCCCCCTCGTAAACATTCTGATCTTGCTGGTTTCTGCGTATTAGGGCGCTGCAGCAAAGGCTTCCTGAGAAATCCTACATTTATCGGAGACCTCTTGGACTCTGTACACACTCCCCAAATGACGCCACGGGAATTATGGACTTGGGAATCGCTTTTTGGTTGGGATTTCTGCTCGTATTGGTTCCTGAATGTCCTCCTTGTTCGTAACAGACGCTATTCTCCCTGGGCGAAGCTGCTTGCATAAGGAATTGGTCCCTCAAAGTCACTCGCACTTGGACGATTTGTCTGGCGTATCTGCTTCTCCTGGACCTCTTAACACTTGGAAAACTATACCCACAGATGCACAGAACGCTCGTGAATAACTTTAACCACAAGTGGTATAACTAAGAAGTTTTTTATTTACAATTTTTCATGATAATTGAGGAGCTCAATGTACCCCCAACACACAATTTTCAAGTTTGTTTAATTATTAATAAATAGTTACAGTCAGGTCTCCTAGCAACTTAATATTCAAATGTTTATAAAGGAAATTAGGACTGATAACATGTTTAACCTTAATGGACTACAGTTTTGATGTCATGTCTGTACCTAACCAGTAATATTGCCTTTTTCTTAAAATAATTGTTACAACTTGCTCTGCTTTTAATTCACTTTTGCTTATAATGCACTAATACACTTGGAGTTGATTTAACGTCTAACTAATTATTGTTTTTCGATCGGTTGCGTTCCATTTTTCATTGCTCTTTGCAATTATTATTTTGCTAGCACGGTTTCGTTTACCTTTCAGCTAAACCGGACTTTTGCTGGATAATACACTTTTATCTACTCCTACTGCACAATGGCCATAAATTATGATTCATAATTCAAGGTTTGCAGCCAATCATAAAATTCTATTTTCATTATTCAATAGTTTGCAAATTGCAACCAATCAGAAAATTCTATTTTCATTATTCAATAGGTTGTAGCCAATCACAAAATTCATTCTTATTATTAAATGACTTTTGAAGTTAACAGCTGTCACAAATGTCATAATTCGGAAATGTGAACACAAGGCTCCTATTGCATAGGAGTAGATAAAATATCGTATTATATTCGCGATTATGGCCATTATTCACTCAGATGACTCGCGCCACGCGCCTTCGGCTTGTGGCGCAAATGTCATCTTCGTGAATAATGGCTGTCATAATCGCTCATATAATAATATACTATTACCACATAATGCTCATATTCTTTCTGTATTTAACAAATCATTTTGTATTATTCTATTCACATTATGTCTGACATTAATAAGCTCAATTCCGTCAGTTATAAATTAAATTACATTAGCCCTTCCGAACATTTATCATATCTGAAACTCTGAATGTAACCGTTCTAAAACCTGCTTCGTTTCATGCTAACTTCTATCCCTCAAATTATTAGTTATTGCTGTTCACATCAAGTGCACTTATTAATGTAAAGTATTGATTATTTTGCAATAGATAAAATATTTAATTCTGTTCTCATGGTGACCTTATTCATTTAGTTAATTAGACAATTTCTATGGGCAGTGAACCATTACATTACAAACTACTGATATGATGCTTTTGACGACACAGTACCTATAAAAGTCATTATTTTGCAAAATGTATACATAACAAAAAAACTGCGCGCTACGCGCACGTGAACTAGGATACGCGAAAGGTCAAGCTCCGAGCCGAGCGCTAAGATAAGAAAAACAAAACCTAAACAAATATAAACATCTGTGAAGCTGGAACGTGAGATTTTATTTTGTGCCACTGACAAACACACATTAAGGAAAATTATATTATAGATGATTAACATTTCCATGTAATGCTCGATTATCTACTAGAATATGTGACATTATTATCATATTTACGTTCGTCGAGTTGATTTTCAATGGCCCTTCGATTGATTGAAGACTAAGCAAAGTAAATAAAACAATAAAACGAAACTAGTGAATAGCTTTTTTTTGGAGAGGTAGACTTTTTCAATACTTTCAAATAATAATTTACTGCAATTTATAATAATATAGCTCATTTAATTTTATTCACATAAACCAAATCTATTATACATTTGACGACATATTTTAGTATCCGTTTAATAGTTTTACTCTGAAACGTGTGTTTACGTATAATAGTCAGCTTGTTAGAAAAGTGAAAGATAATTATTGTTATTTGTTAGGGGGCACTGAGTTGTTTATTCTAACCTGAATACATTTGCGAAGCATCGAACTTAAAAGAACCCGTCCCGATATGTAATGAGAATTTGAAGTCATATTCGCTATATGATCTCACCTTATCTTTATCTGCTTGGTGCTTATATCACCTGAATACAATTAAAATGTATATTAACACGCAGACATACAAGTGAAACAGCCCCGCGAGTAGCCCTGGTCTGGCCCATACTCAAACTATTACTACGAGGAAACTTTTTTGAAAGGTGCGTCAAGGTGGTAGATTTTACAGAAATGTGATTTTACTAGACTGGCTGAAATCCACCCAATGTACTTAAATGGCATTTAGTCTTCCCATAAGGAGAAATCTCAAATCTTGTGTTCTTTTGGAGAACAATTACCAATCACACCTATGGAAAGCACTGCTGGAGTTTAAATTATCTAGAGTAAGCAAAGGGTTCATATAACCATAATGGTACGTTTGCCTGCTACGGCATTACAAATGACACGTACGGGTTGCTTGATGTCTCTCAACCTTCTTTCACTGTAGATGCGGATTGCCTGCCTTGCGTTCTACGCAAGATAATCCCTTTCAAAGGTGTAGGATCAGCGGCGTGAGGTCGAAATTGTAAACGGAAGTAACAAATGACTTTCGGGATTGGACCGTGTCATCATGGAGGTCGAAGAACTCAACATTTCGCTCTCTTTCGTAAGGGGCTTTATCAAGAAAAGCAGAAAAGCGCGGTAACCCAATGTGTAAACCACGCCAGAGGCGATACTCTTCTAACGATCGGAAGGGGAAAGGCGAGAATTTATAGGCAAGTGTCGTCGCAGTTGACTGGCGGTGGACAGGGTTTAGAAATTAGCACTTACCACATACAAGGAAAGGGGACAGCTTTCGTCCCGATTGAGATTATTAGGGTGTTTGTAAATCTTAATAACCTTGCGAATCTTTCTGCCAAAGAAGAATGGTGATTTGAGATAATGGAAGTTTAGTCAGAATGGATCTTATGGCCGGTATCGCGTTGGTTTTCGGCGATTGCTAGTGATGAAAAGAGACCCGACTTGAGACAACTAAGAAATTGAGATTTATAAACACCTTAATAATTTCAATCGGGACAATGGTTTTTCCCTTATATGTGGAAAGTGATAATTTCTAAACCCGCTCACTGCCAGTCAAGCGTGACTGAACTTGCCTATAAATTCTCGCTTTTTTCCTTCAGTTCGTTAGAAGAGTTTCGCCTCTGACGTGGCTTACGTGTTGAGTTACCGTAACTTTTGCTTTTCCTCCTGGTGAAGGTCCTTACGAAAGTGGGCGAAACGTTGAGTTATTCGACCTCAATAATGACACGGTCCAATCCCTGAAGTCGTTTGTTACTTAGTGCCAGTGGCCGTGAAATCCTACGATATCATTATAGACGGAAATAAATATATACAACATTCCTTTAGACCTAATATTAGAGAGGTTGATCATCAATATTTTTCAGTTGGTTGCCAACTAAATCAGAAGTATTGTATGAGCAAAAAGAAAATATGTCAAGGGTGCCTTTGGAATTTTGAAGTCATCTGTATTAAAACACCAGAAAATATAAAGCTGTAATTTGACATTGGCTACAAAGTCAGGTTATGATTTTCTTTTTCTTCTTTTGAAGGCTTTGGAAATATTTCCTTTGCTTTTAGTGCGGGTAGTCTTTATTACTGTCTATAAAATGTCAATGATAAGGATTAGGTACAATTGTTTGGTGTTATACTACACATGACTTCAAAATTCCAAAGCCATCTTTGAGGAACTTTCGTTTTGCTCCTCGTTTATATCATGATAATAAAACTTAGTTGTTTATATGCAACTTGTGTAGGTATTTTGTATTTGTTTTGCGGGCTTACCTTTCATGTCTTGATCAGGCGGTAACCGTTTTCTCGATTGAAGTTATTCGAATTTTTAATAGTTTGTAAGGATTCCCGAATGCCGGATATAGTAAAAAAACAGCCATCGCCGAGCACCTTGTAGGACAAGGATGCCATTGAATAAACTACAATTACGACTACATTTATATGTATTGCTAAGAATTTATAATCTTAACAGAAGGTTATATTCGTTATGTGAATGCCATATAAGTCCAAGTTTTTCAATTATTTGAAAACTCAAACTACAGAAGGCCTAAAAGTGTAACTAATTAACAACTTGTAGTTTTTGGAAGTGATTGCAACTACCTTTAAATATTCGATTTGCTTACCCTTATAGGAATATTGAAACTGATTTCATTTGATAAACGTACTCTAATTTTCCAATAATGCTGTTTAGTATGTAGTAGCAATACAAAACTAATGTTTGCAGCACTAATTGCAATTACCTAATATCGTGGAATAATTTAGTTAGGAGAATAAACACTACATGAAGAGGGCGATGTTTAGGAGGCCAGCTATATTATGTGACGTAATAAACTTGTCGGAATAGCTTACCACAATCATTACGTCTTCACTTTACTACCAGCATCAGGAACATCAACCTCTTTAAGTTTAATAAAACGGTGCACTATAAGTAAACAAGTTATCAAAAGAAAGTTCAATTAACTGATTGTAAAATCCCCACTAGATCCTCAGACTAAGTCCAAGGGCGCTTTATCAGAATCAGGACAACTCACATAAATAGCTGCCATAAAGCCAACAGCGCCCATTCCCAAAGTTTATCCAGGAAAACAATATTTGGTTTTTTCCATCAGGAAAACGGTAAGCAATTCTGCAGCGCTCGCGAAGTTAGTGGATTCCGCCAAGGAATACGTTTCGCAGGCAGGGCATACATCAAGAACTTTCTTTAACGAGTTTGGCGAATTTTTAGTGGACAGATTTTGCTCCAAGTTTTTCGGCGTCGGTTTCCTGATCCCCACGTCGGAAGAGCCGGTTATCTCGTGTCAACAGGTGACGGCAAGGTCGAAGAGCAAACACGCCGTTCGGAGTTTGCTCTGCTGTATACACAGCACAATGAGGAGGAATCCTCGGATACAATGAACTAACCTCAACCGCTAAGGCATACGGGCAGGCCAGATTCGTGTCATTTATTTGTCTAGTGCTCTCCTGCTTTTGAACCTCTGCTAATTGTAACGATCAGCCCCAGCCTGTGGATGAGGGTCGGTTGGGCCTGCTATTGAAAGGAGAAAGACATGATATCTGGTTTTAGGACGTAGACAAAGGTGCTGAATGAAATGGGGTTGTTATTGTTTACCACCTCAATTAGTTAATGGATTAGTGTATTACAACAAAGAAGTTAAATCTGCTCAAATATCTAGCAGCATAAATTGAGAGAAACAAGCTCGGCTCATGAGTAATACGTTGTTGCGATGTATGAACTGTATGAATTTTACATATAGTTAGCTCAATTTTTATAGTGAATGGAGGATGGGTAATGAACGTTGAACTTTATGGTCTTATACGTGACAGAACATCATAGAAGATAGTCTTAATACTCATTTGAAACTTGTTTTTCCGTGTTGTTTCGATGTTGCACCAATGGTTACTGTAGAGTACATATTAACAATTAATCTATTGGCTTCATGACGTCTTAGGTACAGTACCATTTCGTACCACTTGCACGTTGTTTGACTTGTTACTGATGTTATTTTAAGTCTTTGAAATGCTTTTAAATGATCTGCAAATGATCGAATTATCGTAAACCTACCGACGTATTAGTGAAGCTGTTCTTAATACCTTTCGCCTGGGTGAGCGCCTTCAACACCTTAGGGAAATCCTCTGCCAATACATCATACCGAATCTATCTACCTGTCTGCAGTACCTTTCAATGCAATGTTGTGGCTATGACCCAGTCATGATGGGATACAATGGCACCCTCTTTATAGTTTTTTAAAACATACTTTTAGGGAGTTTCCTATGGTTTCATTATTTTGCAAAGACAACTTTGCTGGTCTGTTAATTCAATTGAATTAATTTTCTGAGTGTTCTAAAATGTAGGAGCCCGTAATTGTATAATCGCTTTGGAACATGGAAATTACCCAATATCTTTCAACGACTTACCCCAAAACATCAATTGCAATAGCTACACGAAATTGGATTCGTTTCGTAGCAATTTGATAGTTACAAAAAACGGTTTTGCCAGTTTGTACGAGCTGTAGTTAGCTTGATAATTAAATTCAGATGTTATTAATGCAAAGGGCGTAAGAAAACCTTGTATACGTTTAAATAATCGAATACTTCACTTCTACGATTTATTCAAGCAAATTCCTACCAGCAAGCTTAAAGCGTTTTCTAGTTTATCGAACTCAAATGAAATAGTAAAATGAAATGCCTAATAAATCCTTATGATTCCACCCCGTTCATTCATATCCTTCAAAAACAATTAATTTCCACATCAAACCATTCCAGTTTCGCTCGATCATTACGTCAAGTTGAGAAGAGGCAGATTGCTGAAAAAGAATTGCGGGAGCTTTATTGATTGCAGGCATCTGACTACTGCTAGTGGCACTTTCAGAATTGCTTCATTAAAGTTAGGCAAGTGGTGACAACTTAAACCGCATCTTAGTGTCCTTTCGCGTTTCACTATTCCTTCTTTAAATCCTCCAAAATTGCCGCGCGTGTAGGCCTGGCTATTGATTCGTCTAATGAAATAAAGCTGCTTTGTATTAGGCACAAGGGCGTAACTGGCATTCGGAACAGATTTTAAGCTCGAATTTAATTTGTAGTTAATTAAATTGTTTAAATGTAAATGCGATGGTTCTGTAAGTTGATTAAAACAGCCACCTGAAGTTTTTCAACCTAGATATCTACATTCATTGCCCAAGAAGGTAAACATAAAAGTGCATTTCTTAAGAAACAGAAGTACAAATGCAATAAAAATGGCAGAAACGAAGGAAATTAGAAACGCATCTAAATTTTTTTCAAAGCAAGAAGAACTTGTACGGCAAAAATACTATTATGCAAAGTCATCTCCCTTACCGTTCCATCTCAGATTTTGTTTCATTGCATAAAGGATTATTGTAATGTCGTGAGAGTACATCTTCACAGCCCAATCATCTTTATTCTCTATCACGCTCTACTACGATGCCTTATATTAGACAGAACATGTTCCACTAATTAAACAAGTAGTTCATAACAGACTACCGGGAGGGGTCGGGGGCGGAAGCTATATTCTTGTAAGTTTGCCTGTTCTTTAAAGGCAGTAGAATACCAATAATTCAGGGCGCCAGAGCTTAGACTAACCGTGACATACCTCATAGAACCATCTGAGGTATTCGAGATGTGACTGTAAGGGAAAGAATACAGTAAAGAGAAAGTAAAATTAACAAATGTATGGTAACAAGTAGGAGTTTATTTAATGGGCGAATATAGGTCGGAACAATCTGGGTTTGTATTGAAATGGCAACTTAGTAATAGTAAGAGAAATACGGTAATAGCAGCACTAACAGCCGTATTCTTAGTCGTTCGCCAGCGGTTCGCCAGCGAGTCGCCGGAGTTTCGTTATGAATAGTATGTTGGCGGCACTGTACGTCTATGTCAAATTCGAGATTAGCAGGTTAGATTTTGTGTCAATTTCTGTCAAAACTGACACAAAATCTAACCTGCTAACCTCGAATTTGACATAGACGTACAGTGCCGCCAACATACTATTCATAACGAATCTCCGGCGACTCGCCGGCGAACCGCTGGCGAACGACTATGAATACGGCTGTTAGTTTACCTTCAGGCCAAATTATTGCAAGTTCAGTCAAGTTCAGACGAAGCTGAATACTCAAGTAAAATTACAGTACTTCTGTAGATAGGGTACATAGGGCAAAGCAAGAATCGACACATAATAAACGAATAGTAACATACATTTCAAAGCATGAAACCAAAATGAAAAGATAGCAACCGTGACGTTATTTGCAGACAATTACTGTCCGAATTACCAGCAACCCCAAGCAAATTGTCGAATGTGTAATTAATTCAAACCGTTAACAAAGCTCTTTACCAATAAATAATTAGCAATATACACTCAATTGAATAGTAAGGAAAAGTAGCTAAGTTGAAGTACCGTTGTTAAAGTGGAATTGGAAAGGTTGTTTTGCATGAACACAAGACAACAGGTGGAGAAAAATAGTACTCAACTAGCTACCGTGGGAAGCTAGCAGAAGTACGACGTCCTTCTACAACATGGTCAGATGATGGAAAAGCATGAACTTGGCACAAAAACAGAAGGAAATGAGACATCACTAGGAAGACCTATGTCTATCAGTGGACAAATATGGGTTGACTAATGATAACTGTGAATGCTGCAGGCTACAACTGAACATGCTAAAGTAATGTGAAAAGTAAGATAAAGCAAATTTAACGAAGGTAGCACTAAGTGGCTCAATTAAGATTACATTTCCCAAGAAAAAGAACAACCATACCAAGACGACATGGTAATTAAAGTGTATGTGACTACTGTCTTTGATGAAATGCCACTTGGGAATTTGCCTGAAAGAATGGCAAGCTCTACAGACGGTAAAAAACATCAACTTTTTTTGGGCGGCAGATATGCCGGATATGGAGCGAATCGAAGTCTGTGCAAAACGGAAGCCACGAACTACCCATACAGCTATTAAGAAATCTCACACGTATAAATCATAAGGCAAACGCTTTTAGAAACTAGTTACCCTGCAGATGTAAATTGGGCCCGAGAAACAATGTCTACATTTTGGGCTAGCGGACAGAAAACCAATACGGTAAAAAATCGCGTTAAAGTAAGCAAGAATCGCACGCGTCAAAGAATTGTAAAAAAGTGTATTGTCTCAAACAATGGGCTAAAATGATAAAGAAAAATTGACAACTCACCAGTAAAACTAACCGTCTAAGCGCAATGTGTAAGAGAACCTATATGGTCGAAAAGGTAACGTAATAGGATCTTTGAATTCAAGTGAAGCAGCAGAGTTTATACAAATTTCATCACTAAACTTTGAAGTAGTCTCAACAAATTACGTAGAAGAGAAAATGTAGTTTCAGAAGTTAATCAGCATTTACTGTATTCATGTATCCTGTCATAATAATCTGCATTTTTTCATTATTTATGACTTTCAAAGCGTCTCTACTAAATGTTGTGAAAATCGCAACATGCCATTTTGGTAGCTCCAGAGGGCGACGGTTTATTTAAATATTCGAGTAAACACAAAGAAAAGAACTGCGGAGCAGAAATAAGTCTACTGTTTATTTATACATACATAAGATGTTTCCTTCTAAACTAATAAATAATTTATACAATTTATGGACCTGCAATGCAATAAATCAATTCTTCCGGGCTCGTGGATAGACAACCACTCCGGCAGCGGTGTTGGACAACGTGGTAAAACAGGTGTCTCGATCGGACCCAGGTCGAAGCCGCGTAGCGGCAAAGGCTTGAACTGAAAGATTGATCTGTAGCAGGACCATTATTTCTACAAAGATGGCAGTTCGATTTCAGACCAGTTCGTTGTTTTAATGATGGTTTTCGAGTTTAGTACAACCCCTAAAGGAAAGGTTACCCCATTAAGCGACTTTGTGTTAGTGACTTTCTTTTTCTTTTATTTTTGTGGAGTGTCGGTATTCCGGCTTCGATTTCCTCAGTGGCGGCGTTACAGGAGGAAATAAATACTGGAATCAGGTTACGGTCCGAATGGCAGCCACGTGGCGAAAGGTGCACCTCGCTGACACCGAACACTTTGTCAAGAGAGTATATAGGGCGAGAGCTTACGACAGATTACTGTCCAGCGAGCTCGGGGTGGAGAACCAAAGGGTAGCATTATATTCACAGGCGAAGCTTGGAAAATAAATGTTTTAGCGGATGTCCCAAATTAGTAAAGCGCCGGGCAGCTTTGCAGCAAGTGGCAGGTGGTGACGGCCTTAACGGTGCCTCGGAGTTGTTCAGGTCTCGATGCCGGGCTCAAGTCAAATCGGCGGCGGTTTCCGAGCGCGAGTTTGCTCTGCGGCGAGCTGAAGAAATTAAGCCCTCTGGCTGGAATTCTGTGCTAAAAAGTTTTATTATTTTATCATCGAGGCAAGGGTCGAATAGCGACAAATGTGACGGGAGATTAGCTGCGTGGAAGTTCTAAATGCACTAATTCTGTGTTTATATAATTTGCGCCAGAATATAGTCACGCTGTCGGAAAGGTTATACCCCAATATGCCGTTACATGCCTCATATAATAACTGGATAATACTTATCAAAAACGAAAATGTGACAAGCTCTTATGTTGCAAATTATACTATGCTAGCTGATGCCCGCGGCGCAAAAAAGTATTTAAAGTTTTGCGCGTTAGTGTGAATTGCGCGAAAATCTTCATGCCACGGATGCCACCCGAACTTTCATCAGGCGACTCCCTCGAAAACAGAGCGTTTGGGCTCATTATTCGGAAAAGCATTTGTAGTTTCAAAAGAACTCAACCAATAGGAATAATAAGTAATTGTTTCCTGTGATACTATTCCTATTAAAAGTAATGAGAAGTTTGTTTAGAAACACCCGAAAATAGTAAACCGTCGCATGACGCCTTAGTACTTTTTCCGGTTTAACACGGCATGCAGTATTGTGCTTTATTATAGAAGTATGATTACAAAGTAATTAAGGCCCTTTCTTACGTATTTTTATTTATGCTCTCTGTACATTGTTGAATATGGACATACCCTTTATACGTTAAAATTATTTCTAGTTATTGTTGTCTCATTACATGAGTAACAACGTCGACGTAACTTTCGTACTATTCCAGTAGTTAATAGTTAGTTAAGGGTTTCTAAATTGTGTTTATCATTTAGTTTTTGAAATTGTAGGAAGAGAATGCACCAGCTACTGAAGAATATAGCACAAGTCGGATAGCATCAACTCTATCGAACAAGCAGTGCAGGAAAGCGCATGCTTGAGATCCAATATTCCTATACAGCACTGTGAAGGAAAATTGTAACTCTCCAGAAGTTTCTTCCGAGGAACCATACAAAACTGCAGAAACATAGTACATGTCTACAAAATTAGCAACTAGTAATTAATTTACATGTGTACTTTTATTATAAGACTATAATCTCTGTCAATGTATGTACATGTGCAAATAAAGAAAATAATTTGTGAAAAATAGGTTTAGTATGTCAAAACTTCAGTTGTCAACGTTAAAATGAAATTTCGGCTGGTATTTCTAGTAAATAAACAGTCACCAATTGTTGGCTTTACGTGTTTATAATAATTATGTTCGTTGGTGGCTCGTGGCTCTTTTCAGGCCATCCATGATTATTTAGGGAAACTTGGCATCTTTGGAGTTTGTACACACAGACAGACTAACGGCTCGTAAGACATTGCAGCTTACGGTTGTCTGAAGTCTAAAAGAGGTCGGGGTAGGTGCAAAGTTAATTAAAGGTTAGTGCGATTGGAGTCGGTGGCGCGTGAACCACCAAAGGGATGTAGTTGTGACGCTTTAGATCGTGTATGACAGGAGTCTTAATCAGTTTATATGTAGTGTCATTCTTTATGAAAGTTTCGGTTGATTAAATGCTAATGGTGTACTGCCTATTGGCCACGTAAAACTTGTAAATTTGTAAATTTGAATAGTACTTGGATTACTTCAGTTAGAATAGCAAAATATACGAACAGGTGGAAGGAGCGGCTATGAGTTCACAGCAAGGTATCATTTATAATCGTTAACGTTTGGCATTAGAAACCAATCATCTATAACATTCGTAATGTCGGACTAAATCATTGGTGGCTTGTAAGGATTTACGAGCCATCAACAAAGATAATTATTGTAAAAATTCGTATTTGGGTTCATAAAATGGAAGGCATAAAAAGCAAAAAATTGCTAGGCGTTTATATGGAAAGATGACACAGTTTCGAAGTTTTGTTCTAATACTGGCAGTTCAAACAATTGGAAAATTCTCAAACCATATAGAACTACAATTTTTACATCTTATAGTGCATCAGTAATATAAATTTCTATTTTCAACAGTTTTATTTCGAATTTAAAATCTAATATTATGTAGCCTATTTTTACTAAAGCCGAATCTACACGTTGCTATTATTATTCTTGGCGGTATTACACTAATAATTAATTTAAACTTTAAATGGGTTTGCAGGCCACGTAGTATTTAGGGGAAGACACTCACATACAGGGAAGTAAGCAAACATCGGGTTACAGGAGAAAGGAAAAGATACGCACCACAATCGAAAAAAAATTCAAGCGAATTGGGTCTGACCTTTCACAAATATCACTTACTAGCGCTCAATACGTGTGTTTAAGTTTAAAAGCTGCAAATGGGCAGAGTAACTGCAAATTGGCTTTAATTTGAGTAGAGTATACTTTCCAGTGTTTTGAGCTAATTTGGGATAACTTCCGGAGCTTTGTTGCATTGATGTAACCATAACCTCAACTGGGAAAAAGGTGAGTGGTTGTTATCGTAAACTGAGCCAGCTGGTAACGAAGGAGTAAATAAGCAAACACAACGGCAAGACTGAAAACGACTCATTGCAATTGCAATATATGACGACCTTTCTACTTTCTCCAACTCTACAAACTTAGATTCTTCTGGGCCTACTTCCATTCTTTCTTTCTTCTGCCATTCTTTATCAGTTCTCCCACTGGTTTTGTGCCATTTATAACACCTCTTTCCTAGTATTTCGCTTAGTTTTCTTCCCGCTGCCTCTCTTGTGTTATTTAAAGTGTATTTAAAGGGCTATGGTATATCGCATTGTATTCTCCCTATAAGGTTATTCAGCTCATAATTAATTTAAATTAAACGTTCCTTTCTGATTCCTGGTTGGAACGTATACGCTCCGAATTTTTTTTACGTCACACATTCTCAATTGCTCTTTTATTTTCGCAGCTGTTAACGAAGTTTTAAAATCGTATGTGATAACCGGTTTTATTATACCGGGTGTCCATTCTCAAAGTCGATCATAGGCCATTAACGTTATTGCATTCACTCGTTCTTCATTGAAATAATTCATTTTGCTGTAGATAATTTTCACAGACGTTGACAGAATTACCTGATTTACTCCAACTAATTACCAATTTTTTTGACAAATGCTATCAAAATTTAAAAGCAAGACATGGCATATTTAAAAATTCCCAAGTTTTAAATTAGTATTTTAAAATAAAAATGGCATCTTGAATATTATTATTAATATGATCTGATGCGTAATAATTTTATCTTTCCATTGATACCATTACCTTCCCTGTAAGTTGAATTGGCGAGCAGGAATCGGCAAAAATGTTCAATACAATGTTAATCGCCTATGTTTGACTTTGAGAACGGACACTCGGTATAATATCTTTGTGGATTTTTGATTTAGTTTTTTTACTTAAAGTATTTGACGTAAGTATATTTCTGTTAGTATAAAGACACAAGCCAGCCTAGATTACATTCTTGTTACAATTGACCTGCAAACTGAGATAAACAATTTCACTGTCTTGTTCGAATCTATAACAGCATGCATTTTGTCTTCGAAACTGGACGTGTTATTACCCTAGCTTAATTTTAGAAGGCTATGAAAACATTTTACTGTCACCCAGGTACAAGAAATGTATTGACTAAAATCTGTAATTTGAGTCTACTTAAGACGCTTGCAGTCGGAAAAAATACTGGTTATCCACGAACTTTTAAAGTATTTCGAATTAGAGAAGGCAAGTTTGTCGATTTTTAAAGTTTAACTATCGGTATTGCAACACCCTGCCATTTACAACAACGATAAACAAGTTAGGCATCATCCTTAGCCGAGCGGAAAGTGTCTGACTAATAATCATTTCCCCCCTGGCAGCGCAGATTGGTATTCTACTGACATTCTTTTCGTTGCAAATTAGTTTAATCCGCATAACTAAATGTTTCCTAGAAACTAGCGCTCTCACTTTTACATGCAGATCTAATTTTTCTTTGTGCTTCTAGCTTGGTAACTGTAACCAATGCAAATACTTTTCCACTCTAGCTATCCTCCCGACTTTTGCTCCCTTTGTTAATTTTTGTGTTAACCTCATTTTTAACGTTTCCTTTCATATTGTTCTGTCTGGTAATATTATAACATACGCTAAAAGCCTTATACTGGTTGATCAGGCCACATCTGCAATAGTTGATACATATAACTTATGCCTTTTCTGGCTAATTTGTCTTATTTCTTTTCCTCTCCACGTATTCTTTCTTAAAGTTCTTAGTTTTCACTTACTTCCACTCCAAAACCGTACTTTCGATCTTGAACTTTAGCTGTTATAGATATAGTTTTTATTTTTCAAATTCACACTGTCCTAGCTTCTATGGTTGTATAGTTTGCTTTGGTTAAGTTTATGTTGTCGGTTTATTAATTTATTATGGTACGAGTACTTACATTTATGGGTAATATTTTCAATAATTTCCTTGTAATTATGACTTAGTTGTCAAATTTGAGATACTGTGTGATATTACAAACACAATGAGTTGCTGATATAATTCATCTTAAAACATATTGTTATGGTCCTTACGATTTTATTTTATTTTTATTGAAATTTATTATTATTCTCAGGGTTTCAGCACATTTGATTCTAAATCTTACCTTTCTGTCCACAGCTTGTAACGCTTGTAATAAAATTAATAGTTCGACTCTTTATTTCTCGATTACTGTCAAATGTAATTAAGACATACACAATCAAATTTATAACATTATAACACTCTACCATGGGGCAATTGTGTGTATTAGTAATAAATCTGTATATGTAATATTTAATAATTTTTCTTTAAATTATTGTAAATTAATTATTAGTATTCAATTCAATTTTATGCTAGTTATAATGTAGCCGGTTCTGCTACTTTAATTTACTTTAGATGATTAAAATATTTGCTACAATTTCCAGACCGATACAAGATCCAGGCAGCTCAGAACGCCAAGGTATCAATAATTCACTCAAGTTTGGTAACCCAAAAGGGTACATAGAATACATTTTATAAGAGTATAATGTAGTTAGCTAGGAAATACATCAAATCAAATTGTATGCATAAACACAAAATAAAGTTGTGACAATGTGTATAACAAATAAAACAGGAACTCCTTGGCCTCGCGCCTCGGCCAGCGGATTCTGGACAGGGCAGTTACTTTCGGAACAGCCTCAGCATGGAGTAGTTCTAATGTTCCGTCGGCGGCTCGTCTGACCTACTTTAACATAAATAACAGTTTAACGAGGACCGCCAACAATGGCGGTGATGCATAAACGAAATTTGGATTGTATAGCTTTCAAGCGGGCAAAATACTGATAGAATTTCATTCAATAAAGTTCATACCTGGTGCCACTTATGTTATCGGGCCGTTGTTATCTCGTTTTACTTTGGTGGCTACTTGCAGGAAACCTTCAGGAGTCCACGTAAGCGATTTTGTAATTCAATTAATGCCGAGATTCGAGAATTAAATGTTAGAAATTTTTAGCGTCGACTCGCTGTCTTGTGGTGTTCCGCTGCAGGCATATATAGGGTGGATTTTGTAGTGCACGCTTTAAGCTACACTTGTATTACGTCGTTAAGGTCGCAGCTCGTGGTTTTAATGGTATCTCGACCTGTGGAAATTAGCTGCAGGGATACTGTGACGTCCTCCAGACGGAATGGGACTTTAGGGAATTGTTTTAAGGAGTCTGATCGACAAAATCAGCGGGTTATTTAGCGGGTAACTCGCCGAATAGCACAAGAGCACCCTCCTGGCGAGCGGAACAAGCGGAGAGGTAAGTTTCCCGTCGGATAGCACAAGAGCACTTTTATAACTAGTGGAACGAGCGGGTGGTTTAGCAGGAACCTCGCCGGATAGCACAAGAGCACCCTCCTGGCGGGTCGGACAAGATGAAGATTATCTGGTAGAAACCGCCTCGAAGAGCACTTAAGCACCCTTCTGAGCGGAACTAGGTGAGGGAGAAGGACTAGGAAAATTCTGTTTTAAAATGACTTCGGATCTTCTTTATATACCCTGGGGTGGCGTAATCAGCAGTTCACGCCGGTTCATTAGAGTCCTTCCGTTGGATGCGCGGCAGTTTACCTGCGACTCTCCGCCATGACGTCGTTTATCGCCTTTTGCGCGGACTAAAGATGCAGCGCTCCGATTCCTAACGTATTTGACGCTCTGGGAGAAAGCGCAAATTAATTTTTAATTTTAAAATCGCGTTCGCGCTGTGCGAGACGTTATAATACTGTATATTTACATAAACTGTATATTTAGTTATTTAATAATTATTGTTTTATTTATTAAATTACTATTTGTTTTATTAATTTCATTTGCTGTCTGTATTTCTATTCCTTGTTTTAAATGAATCTAATATTTTAAAGTAGCAGTTTAATTATTATTATTACTGCTTTCATCTTCAGATCTGTTTATTATCTAATTGAAATTTGTGTACAGTTACTTGACAATGTCTTTTTTCTTCGAGCTCTAATTATCTTCTATTGTTTCAAATCAAATTGAAATTTGCATTAGCTATACCATGTTCCTTCTCCTTCTGTAGTCAGAAATTTTTACACCTTTCTCAATTTTACACTAACTTTTTATTTAATGTACTACTTATTTGTATTACAATTAATAATTGCACATACCAGTATTATTGCTAATAAAATTAAGTATTTAATTCAGTTTTAATTTTAGACTAGTGTCATTCAATTTAATAAATTTTACACACCCCTTTGGTCTAGCTATTTTTTTTTAATATACCCGCCAAAAACCTTGGTTATTCAAACCGAGAATACAGACTCCTACTTTTTAACCTTTATGACGTTTTTAATTATCATAAATCATATTTTTTTAGGTTAACAGTTCTGAATTGTGTCTGCCTCCAGTTATATGATGATATTAACTCTTTTATACAACAACTATGTAAGAAATTAACTTTTGTTTTATCTTTTATGATAATATTTACTTCTTTCAGATAAAGCCTGACTAACACAGTAAACTTCAATTAATTTGAAATACATCTACAACCACAAATGGACTATTTGTTAATGACTTGCTAATAGCATTGTAGGAAATAGACATTCTAATGATAAAACGGTGTTATTCCAATCAATATCTTTTTATGGGCATATCATTAAGCTGATTGTTTATTATTTCATTTTAAAATACTTTCTCATTTTAAGACGTTATCAATATTATAGTGATGACTCCACCGTTGTAACGCCTATGTTATGTAATAATTGACTTACACTTTACTTTAGTTTATTCTCAATCAATTCTGTTTAAAATTGAATTTTAATTAATTCATTTGCTCTTTTATAATTATGGATTATCAAGATTATTAAACTGCTAGCTCCGGTAGAAAAACACTTGACTGAAACACAGGTCGGATTCTTTATAATCTAAATTGCTTCTATTCTGAAATTTGATTTTCTTATTCTATGACAACGCGTACGTCGGTCATCTGCCACTTCAAATTATTTTAGTGCAAATTAATTACAAATACTTTCTCGTTACACGTTTGTCATTCAACAATATCAAATGGTAAGTACTTCCTTAATTATAATTACCTCACTTCACTTTTTCTATATTTTATTTCAGTTTTTATTTAAATACCTGTATTCTGTTACCTGTTATTGAACTCCACGCTCTTCTTTACCAAGCCCAACGCATCCTGCAACCTCAGCAAGATCTCCCAACTTGTAAACCAATGCCTGCACGAACCCCTCCAAAAACACACCTGAATCCTCAAAGACTTCTTGGCCAAAACACGACAAGGTACCTACCAACCCTCTCTAGGAGCAATGATAGCAGCAAACACCATCCACTTCGTCCTACCAAAAATCCTCAATCCTCAGACGACCTGGTATCACGAACCTCGACTGGATGCAAGTTGTAAGATGTCACGTCAATGAAAAGCTTGTCGAATTTGAACTCCTTTAGATGAAAACCTCATATCCACCCCATAAAACGCTCACTCTGCTAATGTCTAATCTCTATGTAAGCCACTTCTAGTAAAAACCATTCCTTATCCGATTCATGTGATGCAATGTAATTTGACAATAAATTCAGTTTCGCATACCCTTCCAGAAATTTGCTTTTGTAGATTATAACTGTATTACTTGGGCGTTCTCACCACATACATTTATTTTAATCCTCTTCTTCTTCACAACTTTAAATATTTTGAAGTTTACTTTTTATTTACACTACGACAATTTTATTTTATTTTATAACTTTTTTATATTCCAAACAGCTTTTTAAAACTTTTATAAAGGGTTTATTTTCATACTTTCAACCGCTTACAAATTGTATTACATGTTTTTGTACCAAATTAGTTTTACTTACTGATAAATAAATATCTCCTTGGTGATTCAGTTTAGCATATATTTTATAGTCCATCACACTATAGAAGCTTTATTATATTTGTCTAATACTCACTATGTTAAATGGTATATCTCGAAAAAGTATTCGCCATTAATTACCTTTTTCATTTCAGATAAATTAAATTATGTTAAAATCCTACTGTTCTTTAATAATTTCGATATCCATTTTATACAAATTCATCTTTGTAATTTTTAATACTGTTGTCTTTTAACCTTATTAATCTAATTTTAAACCCCTATACCAAGACCATAACAATATATTTCTAATTACTTAACTACTTGCATTTGGCTGTATCAACACATTCTTGCGTGTTTTTGTATCAATATTTACTATCTGAAATCGCTGTTGATAACAATTGTTGTTTCCGAAACCAGCACTAACACGCATAGAAATTATAAAACCCTGTTTGCGAAGTTAACGGCGTGCTTAGCAATTTTGGCTGCGTGCCAGTGTGGAGCACAAACTTTGAGATTTTCGAAGTGACATTGTGGAGAGGTAGTTAAGATCTTATCCACTACGAGCCGACTTAAACGGTGACTAATTACAGAGCATTACAACCGAGCGAAGTTATGTCTATAATTTCCATTTGTTTCCGGTCTTTAATTAGAACGTGATTTGGCCGATATAGGGACGACATTAATTTCCGCGAACTATTTTTGTCGGCACAGTTTCGCCGAATGGTCTACTAAATTTTGATTTTCCGCATTATCATCAGCCGGATTAATCCGGCAATTACTTCCGTTCCGGCCGGGCTTTGATTCTACTTTAATGCTTCTTGAAAACTCGCCGCCTTATTACCAAGATGTGTTCCTCTGCTCCATTAAAGGAAACCGAATCAAGAAGTTCCGGATATAAATTTTGTTCTATTGTAATCACTCCCATTCTCCTCGTCGTTATTGTGCGGAGGCTGCACGTGATCCTGTACTACGCCTACGGTGCACTCTTTGTTATCTTCCAGAAGTAATTACATTTAATCCTTATTGCTATTGTTATTTCTGCTTCATTTCATTGAAGTACGAGAAATAAAAAACACAGTTTTGTGAATTTCCTTCTGTCCTTTCAATTTGCAATGTAAGTGAACCGGAAATCACTCAAATACTACGATTTTGAGGGAGCAACACAATCTGTTGCTTATAATGAGATTTTCGGTTCTCAGTAGCTCGTGGACTCATAATTTGTACATTTTAAGAAAACCCATCAAATTACAGTACTACCTTCTGTTGAATGGTTCATTTCCGAACTATTCTGTTCCCAAGTAATTGATAGTAATCACAAAAATTAACGATTACTGTAGTTGCTCTTATATTTTAAGCATTCTTACCTACGGTTTGAGATGTCGAACTTGTGGCCGACGGTGGAGAGAATTCCTGAAATTTGTAGCCACAATGATGTGTTCACTTTGAGGTTTAATGATTAAATTTGTTCTTTATTTTACATTAAAGACACTATCGTGGCAGCAATGCTTACGATTTTTGGCTGCAATCAACTACCTAAAGATACGTTTCACCCGTAATATTATATCTCTTCTAGCCCCACGTTGTGAAGCAAATTTGTAATATAATTTCTCTTACGGTGTTACTACAATTAATACCAAATTGAATATACCCTTTTACTAACTATTAAAAAGGAGCATTACCAGTTATAGCTCAATTATGTACTTGCCTTACTTCTTAATACAATAAATAGGATTTGATGTATCTCATAAATCAATTTGACATTTAGAATTATGTCATGTGATTATAGTTTTTTAAGCCTCGACTAGTCAGTTTACAAGAAATGGGATTCCTGACACCCAGCTGAATGAGTAAATCTTCAATTAACAACTTTTTATTGTAGCTGAAGCCTGAATTACTTTTAAAATATAATAATTATTTGACTTTGTGAATCAAATACATGTTTCAAGTACTTCACAAAATTAAATTCATACTTTCAGTTTGTTAGTAGCACATCGAAGTTTGATCTGACATTACAAAAATAACTAGATATGGTCATCAAATGTTAAATATCCAAACTTGATTTAAATGGGAGTTTATAAAAATAACCTAATACCGAAAATAAAAATTATAATGATCGAAAAACGTCGAGTACTCGAATCACTATTAAATTTAGAAATTAATTCTTCTAAATCAATTTCTAAATATATTTACAATTATATTAATGATTCGCTGCACCAAACTTGCTTCTTAAAGTTTTATAAGAAATGAGCACTAACTTTCTGTTTGTCTATCTTGTACCTGAATGTGTTATCCCAGCTAATAACTGGAGAAATTCTAATCAACAAACACTTATCTGAGCTGTTCACGACCAAATCAAAACTCGTTGTAGCTCTTTGAAACCTCTATTATTTGGATAAACAGTTCAACAGCATACCACAACACTCACTTTCACTTTTTTACTGGATTCGTTGTAAAATACCACGTTAAATGGAATCGAACAATCTTGAATTTTATATTTGAATAATATTTGTGACTTATAGTCAAATTTGATCATAGATAATACTATATTGCTACTACGTATCAAATCATCAATTATTATTCTTCGCAATTAATGGAAATTGAATCTTTAACGTGACTATTTATCCTAGATTATCTTTCCAGATATTTTTACTACTCTATATACAAATAATCCTGTGGTTGCCCTTTACAGCACCACCAGTTAAAAACATACAACTGTTACATCACATGATATTCATTAGACATCTGGATATTATTTAAATTAAATGTATCATTCATACAGTATGGTGCATTACACACCACGTTTTGGTTTATGCTTATGCGAGGGAATACTGGAGCGAATTGAAAATTATTTGCAATCGCTTAAACACACAACTTAAAGTCTGCATTATACCTCGAGCGTATAGTCCTATCGGTGGAGGTTTTCGGGTTCTACATAATTAGACTTCTATGCGAAGTGTGACACCCGCTATCCATTTTCGCTGGTTTTATATTACTCATGACAGCGAGGTTACGTGTGCTTGTGTACAGTATTGCAAGAAATATCGTACAGGATATGCTCTTCATGCAGTCTATTAAAATCTCAATTCATAAATAGAACTGTGTACATACAATAACAATGTTAGTTTCACAAGATTTGAAACTAGATTAAACTTAAAAAATAAAACTTTCACTAGGTATATTTTTAACAGAATAATGGGATAAAGAAAGGATTTCTACGAATAAATTAAAGTATACAGAATCGTAAACCAACTAGATGCAAACTCTCGGTGAATGAACAAAGCATAGATCAGGTAATGTCATTCACATACCTTGGGGTGGAAATATCAGCTTTTACTAATCTACAGAACGAAGTACAGAAACAAACAACCAAGGCAGCCCAAATATCGGGATGTCTACGAGATCTAATCTGGAACAATAAAAACATGGACATTGAAAGCAAAGTCAGAATTTATAAAACCTGCGTAAGACCTGTAATGACCTATGCCGTTGAAACCAGGGCAGATACATCGCAAACAAAGAGAAAGTTGCGGACAACGGAAATGAGAGTTCTCAGAGCGATAGCAGGTAAGACTCTAAGAGACCGGATTAGGAACGACGATATGAGGGAAATGTGTAAAACACAGGATGTAGTGAGGTGGTCGCGACAAAGGAGGAGGGAATGGAATTCGCACGTCGATAGGATGCACAGAAACAGGCTAGTACGCATCGCCAGGGATGGAAAACCAAGAGGAGAAAGACCGCCAGGAAGGCCGCCAAAACGATGGAAGGACAGTTGGCAGTCCAAATCTCGGGAGTGACAAACCGTTAACTACAGGCCTTAAGGCCTAACATACGAAGAAGAAGAAGAAGAAGAAGAATCGTAAACTTATCCATTTCATAATTTGTATTCCTATACATATGAGTATAGCAGTTCGCAGATTCTCTTTTGCCCTCTCGAACGTTATGCAACAACGCATAAATGCAACTAAACACTTAGGTGATATCAATTTCTGGCGTTCTTTTTTTAATTTATTGTTTCATGAATCATCTAAGTATTCTGGTTTGAACCGTCTCGAACCCGTGGCGCTTCCGGACACCCCACCCCAATTCTGCTAAGAAACCAGCTTGCAAACTTTGCTACACCACAAGACAATTCATGGACCACAGTGTTGTGACTCAGTAAGGCAATTCCGATTATTATTATTTTTTGTGTACGAAAATTCTTGGTGTAGCATGATTCACAAGTTAGCAGATAAAGGCACAAATTATGGTTCGATCTTCAAAGGTTTAAGATTTTGTCTGCCAGCAGGTGCTTCTACTTCCAAAATATCATGAAAATCCTGATTCAATCAGACATATGCAGCAATTCACTATTCCATAACACCAAATCTGCATCTGATTATTTACGCTTTTCGGGATAAATATTATTAGTAAACGTCACCAAACGGAAAAAATGCACCTTACAGCATCGGAAGTAATTTTAAGACTACAAAAGTTTCAAATATGGGCATCGGAAATAGTTATACTCTGAAGTTGTACACGATAACGGTAAAATTAAATAAAAGCCAATTGCAAATTTAACAATTGCCTATGAATTATTTGTAAAAGCAGATATATAGCGGTAATGTTCATTATTCATTTTGATGAAATGAAAGCAAAACCATTCAAGACTTGCATAACATTGTGGAAACATTCTGTACTCAAATATAGTTGTGCTCGACGCAATGTAATGTTCTTTTCAAGAAGATTTTAAGAAATTCGATGATTAGAACTACTTCTTCAGCCTAGTGAAAGATCTAAAATAGCATAAACAAAGCGGTTGCTTTGGTATTTTTCAACTATACTCTGTTATTCTACAGGGGGCCTACGGCTTTCTAGTATGGCTAAAAGACATAACCCTATAAACTGCTGACGAGGGACATTATTTCTTGGATTCTTTGTTGCCGAAGGTGATTTTTAAAATAGCTTCTCTCTCTAGCGATTTACCTTTAATATAAAAACAATAACGTTCGGGGCTTTGCACTCTATGGAGGAGTTTGGCCTGAGATTCGGCAAAGCAACACGTCACAGATGATCTCTTTAATGTACAATATTTTGAAATATTGAAAGTATAGAGAGATGGAAAAAATGTCTCTCTTAAACTGACTCAGGATTCTTGTAAAACAAAAATGTTACGTTGTAAGTTTAAAGTACTTTTAATAACATTGCCAAAAATGCAATTTCAGATTTTAATAACAGTAAGGGAACACATTCACATTCCCAGCCATACTTCGAGGAGAACCATTTTTCGTTCACTCGTTATTGTCGAAATCCAACTTATCCCTGTCTACTACCTTTATGACAAATTCCTGAATTCATGCAGTAACCACTATAACTACAGGATAGGTTTTGCAATATGTTGCGTGAATGAAGTTAAAGTAATGCAAGTAAGATTCACTAGTAGCTTGTTCATCTTTGTCACCTATATAGTTCAATGGTGCATAGAAAAGCTACAAATCACTAAAATTTTATAGATACTTTAGGCACATGTTAGGGTTTATAGACATTCACAGCGCTTCTGGTGTTTGGAAGCACCACTAAACCAGCGAATGGCAATTTTGAAATCTTTGAACAAAAAAATACAAACAACTATTGCTTATACTTAATGCTATGGTCAAGCTCAAAAACCTGTACCCGATGAATATACAGATATTTGGATTTGATGAGGACATGAAATAATTCCTAAATAATCATTAAAAATACAAGCAATTATAAATAATGTTAAGCACATATTTTTGGGGTTTCGAGCTAATTTACTTTTTTCTGGATTTAGATCAGTTCTCATGCATAAATTTACAGGTTACCAACTTATTAAAAATGCCATAACACTTTTTCGGCGTTCGGGCTGATGTGGCATGTGGCGACAAATACAATATAATCGTTTACAGCATACTCGTAAATTCAAACAAATTCCAAAGCCAAACTTGAAAACAAGAATAAACACGAATAATAACATTTGGTAGAATGTGCTAGTTTTTATAATACTTACAGGAGGATTTGCTCCCCCCGCGGCGTTACCACGTAGCGTCTAGCAAAGTAGATCGTTCAAGAATATTCTTCAGAGCACCTCCGATAATGTGCCTGTAATAATCCTACAACACGGATGCTTATTACATCGGGTACCTATTAGCCGATCGATAACTAGATCAGTGGGCTACAACCCATGTCAATGTGATATATATCTGAAGATGCCACTTTCCAGAAGATCAACACCACAAGGTATTTGTGGTAAATGATCATCCTTTACTATCCAGAAGCGTTCTCAGGATCACTGATAATTGCTTATCAGGTCAAGGGTTGTTGATTATCTCACCGGATAATCTCTAACCCAAGCACATAGTGCACTAAAGCGGCCCTACTGGGCTCCAACCCAACAATAAACAATAACAACGACGTAAACAAACAGCTGTCTACAATCAGCAGCAATATTAACGATAAAACAGTATTTAACTCGGCTGTACAATATATCTACATACAGCCTTTATTGCATACCTACTCAAGCATTAGTACTTATTACACAACTTATTGCTTCATCCATTCTATTAGCCCACGCAGCATAAAGTACTACAAGTAACAATTCAAAATCACATAAGAACCCTCGCGTTGTAAAAATATCACGCCCGGTCGTGTCAGGTTTTACAACATTCACATATGGACGTTTTCGGCTAATTGCCCGCCAAGCTCAACGTGATTTTAAAGCTACCGACAGCTCCTTAAAATTATTACGAGTAAGGTTTAGTTATAGAAATATTTACATTTTTTCACTATTTTCAAGCCCACTCTGATTAGATTTTGTTGTTCAAATCAAGGCTAACATTATTTTTAATAACGCTTTACAAATTATTATCAAGCAAAATGTTAGAGGTTAAATAATGTTATCATATAATAGTGGTTTTCCGTACCTTCTCTGGGGCTGGTGAATTAAGTAAAATTGTAAAAGCATTTGCTGTATAAATGTGCAGTCTGCATATAATTTATACTGCAGATTCTCCAAAAGTGACTTGTAACAGAGTAACTTGGTCTTCAGGCAATAAATCCAAATACAATTCGAAAGAAGTAGATCAAAATATACATTATACGGATGGTACAGATACTTCACTACAATACAAACTTCTTTTTAAAATTAACGCTTCTTACGTACATCGTATCTACACAATCAAAATAGAAATCATCAAGAACTCATAAACGCAAATGAAGTTACAGCCAAAATGTAAATAATTTTCTGTACTACTGATGACGTTCAGCAGGAGTTGCAGTAACAGTATTTAAATCGCGCAGGCGCAAGCTAAAAAAATCGCTGCTCTGACATTTGTGGATTGGAAGCAATATCTACAGGATAGACAGGAATCACCCATTTCTGATTCCTTTTTTTTATGGAGGTCCTATTCTGTTTCTTCTCTTTTAGTTATTATAAAGTTGCAAGTTTTTGTTATCTATCATACTGTGTATAAAGTATGTTCCATAAGTTTTGAGAAATAAAATCGTTGTAGCTTATAATAGGAACAATGCTTACAATCTGGTTGGCGTTGAAGAACATAGACCATTATCCGTAGTTTAAGTATATAATTCTATTAAATATAGCTGCGGAAATGATTAATTGTAGTTGAATTTAATATAAAATTAAAGCAACACATAATATAGCTGTTAAATTTTTTTCTCAAAACTTATACGTTATAGTTATCTCTTCTAGCTTTGATTGTGCATGATGATTTTTTTTTATGATAGCGGTAGGTGACGGGTGACGATTTACAGGATATAAGATTGATATAAATATAAGGTTCAATCAAGAAACGACTGATGGTTGCATTCCGCCTCTAAAAAATTAACACTTTAGATCCGTGTTAAGTAATTTATCCAACGAACATAATCGGGTAAATCAGAAACTTCCCTTAGAAGGCCGAGGTGCGTTGCTAGCTACACAAAGATTACAGTATTGAAAGATTTGCTCTTGGTGGCTACTCTGCGTGCTGTGGAAACTCTGGCCAAGTGTCGAATTTTTCGTCCAGAGGGTTCTTTTCCTGGCAGCGAATACAGGGGCCTTGCCGCAGACTCCTCGGAGCGGTAACGTACGGTTTCAAGCAGACGAGAGGAGAAATGATAAACTGGGCAAAGGGGAAGCAAACAACAAGGCATAAAATTACATTTGACTGAGCATTAGCGCTAGGGATGTTCGATACATCGAAAAGTACCGGTACCATCGTATCGTATCGTATCGACTTAAAAGTACCGGTTCGGAGCAGTATCGTATACAAAAGTACCGGTACATGAAATACCGGTACACAATCGATCCGGGATATTTTCTAAATTTATATACCGAACACCCACGGTGACCGCGATGGAGTGACGAGTGACACAATTGTGGCAATTGCCTTATAGGCACAATTTTTTATAAACTCCGGTATAAAAATTTTCTCGGGGATTTACCGAATTTCGCTGCTATATCCTAGTGAGAAGTTGCTGTTGCTGTTATAAATAGTTAAGCTGAATAATGAAGTTCTCTTTGGATATTTAATCATCACCATAAAATTCGTTGGGATACATGAGAGCTCCATTTCACCAGAATTAGTCATTATTTTACAACTCATTAATTACAATTTTGCTGTACCAGTCGAAATCCGAAACGTAATACGTACACAGATTAAACAGAAGCATTTCGGCTCAGCAAAATCATTTTGTTTTGATTTTTGTTCTTGCGTTTGTAGAAGCTGAAAATGACTTATTGAAAGTTATCTACGTGCGACCATTTTTAAGTCTTCAAGAACTGTTGGTTCAATAAAAGTAATATTTGCACATGGCTTAGGTTTTTTACCCTTGAAGAAAAAGGGCATATTTTGGACCTTTTACCTTTGGTTTTTTCAAAATTTATAGTTTTAGGTTTTTTACCCTTGAAGAAAAAGGGCATATTTTGGACCTTTTACCTTTGGTTTTTTCAAAATTTATAGTTTTAAAACTTTTTATATTAAAAATAAAAAATTTCATTATATAGTCAAAAGATGAATTATTTCTAGACAGGCGGCAAAAATCCAGGATCGGTCCTGCCGATCCGATACTAACCGAAAATAAATCGTATTGGATTGGATCGCTGACTGAAATACCGGTACAAAATATCGAGTATCGGAACACAAAGTACCGGTACTTCAAAATATCGGATCGTACCGCACATCCCTAATTAGCGCTGGTGGTATAAAATGATCCTACCTTAGATCGTGAGAGGCCAGTGAATATTTTGCTTTAAGAAACAGTACTATATCCCGAATGAATGAGAAGGCTGCGGTAGAGATAAATCCACACTTAAAGCAATCGTGACTTAGAGAAAATTCCATAAAAATACTTGGTGTAGTTTCAGAAACAGAAAAAGTAGAAATCGTTCAGATTTTTGAAACGGAAGTAGAGACCAAACAGCTATCCCGCCCTCAAAACTGTGCACGAGAAATCTTGTAGGCAAAAGCAGGTTGCTCCAAAATTCAAAGGCTGTTAAAACTATGTAGGTCACCCGCAACAAATGACGACATCCGAGCTTGTCGAATTTGCGGCGGAAATTTATTAGGCGGCGCTTTAGGACTGTAACAAGCTCCCATTCACTAAAAACACAATTACACGGCTTAAATGCATCATAATACTAAGATTCTCCAAGGTCTGTATAACAGTACATGATGCAATGACATTCTCTGTTTGTTTAACTTTCTTCAGACAGCTATACAATCACGGGCCTGCTAAAGCGGCAAAGTTTTTAGCTACTAATTAAATTGAATGCCGAAATTTACCTTTTGATAGTTTTTACACATTTCTAACTTAATAAAATATAATATTCTATATAAGTAAATCTAACTGAAGCAGTTTATTCTTGCAAAAGATGCAGCAGATCTAACAACTGTAACAAAAGTTATAAAATATTGATGACATAAACAGCTAGGACAAATGAAGAAAGGATTCAAAAATTATTCGCAGTAAAAATAACAACCAATAAAATCATGGAGTTTGCCGTTTTCTATAAAATTTTAGGTAGGACTGCTAGCAATGTAGGTTTCGCGGATACGTTGGTTTAAAGGTTGTGTGCTGGTTTCGTCACCCTTGCAGTAGATTCCTAGACAAACCCTGTCAGTGAGGAAGGGCAAACGGTCTGCGAATGCAATCAGTAATGGACATTAATTGAAAAGCAATCAACAGATTGACGCCCAATAAATTAACGCAAGCCCGGCGGCTTGTGCCGGTACGTAAAATTTACGAGTTTCGTAATAAAGTCTGCACGTACGCTTTTTCAGAGTGTCGCCGCCGTAAATCGAACGGGGCACGTTGCAATTCTGTTGCAGATTCAATTTCGCTCGATTTAACGGCGTTATGGTTGGTTTACTGCAGTCGAGAGATTGAATTTGCATAATTCATTAAATTAAGCTGCAAAGCTGACAGAGTTAAGACGACTGGCTTATGGTGCCGTGCAATTTTCATTTGCATAATAGCAGAAAGACTTGTTCGAGTTGTAGCGGCAGCAGCATTAAACTTGTAAATTTTACGGTATCAATAGGGGCACGCGAGTCCGACTACGGCTTAATTGCACGCCTTTCTGCTTTTACACCTTTGAAATATTTGTGGGGATGTACTTGAAGTATCGTTTCTTTAAACCGAATTCTTTCAATATTTTAAAATATAACCCAAAGGGAAAGATATGAATACTGTATTCTTCGATGAAGTGGGACTTAAAAGACGAACACCTAAGAACCTTTCCATACACTTATTTTAATATATAGATTACAATTACATCTGTTTGATTTAATCATTCCCACTTAACTGTCTCAAGACTTCTTATTCTATCTTCAAACAATAACTATTCATTATTCTTGAGCTCATTCTCACTGGGCTCATGCACAGTATGCATAATATCAGCAAAATAACACCTAAACAGAGGATGCTTATCCTGGATGACTGACCCCCGTTTTCACAATATCCCTAATACATTGTAAATATGCTCAATTGAGGACAAGAAAATTGTGGAAGGCAAATGAACTGTCGACCAAATCAGTACATTTCAGTTTTGGATGAATGACACCTAGACGGTATATAGATAATACTGGCCTACGATATAGGTGCAAAATAAATTAACGAGGAGTAACATGACGATGACTTTCTCCTCCAACTTTACTCATACAGTAGTTTTCCCAATTAATGTTGTTTTGATTTTTCTCTGTACTGTATCTATGTGTGGTAATAATGCATTATTATTATTATTATTATTATTCCAAAGGGTTGTTAAGATTAAACTGCAATTTATGTCCTCAAGACCACAAGGCAGCGAATAAGCACTTCACGCAACCCTTCTGAGGCATGTCTTACAACGCGACTGTGTGTTTCGTAGTTCGGCAAGTAATCACAATTCGCAACCTAATTTCGATAGCAAATGTCTTTTTTAAACTACCTTTAAAAACTGCACAGAGCACCCGCCACGATCACTCCGGAGGTTCACTACTCAAAAAGTGTTTTACAATCACGATATTTGGTAATTAATGAGTCCAAATGGCGGTCAAAACTCAGCGGGAAAATCACGACTTCCTCCATGACAGTTTGAGCATCTCCACCTAGCGCTGGCGCTGTCTTGTATCAGCGGCATTCTCTGTTACACCGTAACTTCGAAATTTTAAATCCCCAACGACGACTGCAATATTGCACAACGGAAAAGCGCGGAGCACAAAATGCCTATGCGGTAACACCTGGCATTTGGTGCACGTGTGAAGCACGCCGACAAATCTGGATAGGCTGCAACGTGTTTCCGACACGTGACAGGTTGACACCGAAAGCTATTAAGGCTCATGCACAGGGCACTCGCCAGTATGCATGATATCAGCAAAATAACTATGTTAACACCTAAACAGAAGATGCGTTTCCTGAATGGCTGACTCCCGGTTTCACAATATCTGTAATACATTATAAATATGCTTAATTGAGGGCAAGTAAACTGTTGAAGGTAAATGAACTGTCGGTCAAATAAACACATTTCAAGTTTTGGATAAATCACACCTAGACGGGAACGATATATAGGTAATACTGACCTACAGTATAACAGCAAAAGAAATTAACGGCGAGACTTTCTCCAACTTGGTTTTGATTTTTACCCATACGATGTAAAGAGGAGCTGAAACCATTCTTGTTGCATCAACTCAAGAAGTTATGCAAGTATTATTCACACTGAACACATGGATAAACCAACAGGGTAGAATAAGATAAATATCAAGAATAGAAATAACCGAAAAATTTAATAATCTGAATCGAATTTTCTTCTTCTTTAGCCCCTTAAATTCCAATAGTAGAAACAAACTTTCTCCATATTCTTATATTCATCCCGATTTATTCCATGTATTCGCATTGTAATGGCAGTTTTATCAGTTGTCATCCACCTATCGCACTCGAAAAACGTGTACACAGTACCGGCAGTTTGGACTGTCTACTATTTTAAATCTATCTCTCGCAAACGTCCATGTCCCGTCATTATTTGTGTGAGACGGTGGTCCACCTCCACAATACTTATTGTCTGTAACGACTCCCTTGCTCTTGCAATGATGTATATATTGATGAAATAGGACGTTTAGTAAACACTCGTATCCCTGAACACCAGCGCTGTCTTAAGTAGGGTCTTGTTTCCTCATCAGCTTTCGTCGAACACCAACGTGATACCGGTCATAAAATTATATTTATATTATCTGCAAATCGCAATTCTTCTTTAGCAGAAAAATTCGTGAAACCATTGAGATTTCCAAACACCCTGATAATCTCAATCGTGACGAAGGTTTTCACCTTCTTTCTATGTGGAAAGTACTAATTTGTAACCCCGCCCACCGTCACTCAACCGCGACGACACTTGCCTATAAATGCTCACCTTTCTCCTTCCGATCTTTAGAAGAGTTTCGCCTCTGGTGTAGTTTGCACGTTGGCTTACCGTGCTCTTCTATCCCTTTCCACTTACAAAAGCGTTTCGTCTCTGACGTGGTCGTTGAGGTACCGTGCTCAGGAAAGTGGGAAAGCATTGAGTTCTTCGACCTCAATAATGACACGGAAGTCGTTTGTTGCGGAAAGATAGGTAGGGGCTTCAAAATTCCTCATACGCCTTATCAGAGACGGTCTTCAAGTTCGGGGTTCCAGTTTTGATGGATAAACTTGCGCTTTGCATTTTCGCTCAAATCGTGATGTATTCCTGTACCTTGCAAGTTTTACACACAATTTTGGCAAGCCGTCAATCTATCGCAATTGCACTCTAATAAGTGTTAAAACTCTAACTAAATGAATTTGCCCAAATCGGCATGTACTAGTCCTTTCGACATAGATCATTTAAGGCCAGGTTGCAATTTTGCGCCTCCTATCACGTACTGACAATCTAACTTTTGCCTAATTTTACTGCCTTCGCGGTAAACTCTGCATACATTTGCCTTCGTTCTTCAGTGAAATTCAACTAGGTTTAGTATTTCCAGAGAAGTTCACATTCCAAAACAATCCTTTCGTAACCTATCGTGAACTTGAATACGTTAAATATTCCTATCTTACATATAATTACATTAGTAATTACTTAAAGCGAACTTATATTACACTAACTTACATTCGCACTATACGTGTATAGTTGGTTTTCACCCAAGAGCGCAAATTGCAACACTGTTAAAGAGCTTTAGGCAATATGTGGGGCACTCGTCCGCCCTCTACTGGTACCCTGTCTGATCTCGGAGCCTTTTCTATTTTTATTCTTCTAACCTTTTAATTCATTTTATTTAAATTTAAAAATATATTAGATTCCATTTTCTTATTAGTCTTTCTGTGGAATCACCTTTTTCTTGACTAATATTTCATCTTGTGGAAATATTTGTTCAGTGACCCTTTATCTCCCAGCTCTATCCTGGGTTACAACTCCTAATGTAATCTGACCTACCCTAATCTTCTCTTGTCTGATCTACTCTATTTTAAACTAGTTTAAACTAACCCAACCTAAAACACTCAGTGTCAGAGTTCTATACAATTGACGCTGTATGCGAGTGCACATAACTGTTAGTTTAATTAATTATTTGGAACCCTACTACAGATTTTGAACCACAAACTTAGGGGTTAAAGCCATGCACGGTGATCAATAAAAATGTAACTAAGTTGACATAGACTAGAAGCCATTATCTATGATGATACTGGTAACGATAACTATTATTATTAATTAGTAATTAATCTATATCAATTATGAAAACTTTCGGCAGCGAAACGGCGAACAACTTTATCCTCTCGAAATTGATAAACGAGTATCGCTATTAAACAAAAGCTTAAACCTTCGCATCAAACTTATTAGTTCACTATCATTATAAAAAAAATAGCTGTGAAAAAAATAGTATATAGGCTACACCACAGTTGGGAAGACTATTATAGTCCAGGCGTTTTGCATCCCTCGGTGCTTCGCGTTCGAAATACTATCCCGTTGTCGTTTTTTATTTTATTAGAAAGGCGTAGTTATAAATATTTAATATTAAATGCAAGCAGGTATTTTACACTTCCAGAAATAATTAATGAATGATGAAACAATTTTTTACCTCAACATTAATAGATAAGAACCCGTTTTCCATAGATTGGCCAGATTTTTTCAACTAATTAAGAAGAAAATTATACTTGCAAATGAGGAAAAGTAAATATAACGTTTACAATGTTAACGCTAATGCTTTGTTCAAGAAAAATAATTATACCTCTTAAATAATAAACAACACTGCACGCCGTGTTAAACTAGTAAAACTACCAAGACAAGCATTCAACGGTTTACTATTTTCGGGTTTTTATAAAAAAAAACTTTCCATTACCTTTAATAGGGATACTATCACAGCAAACAGTAAATTACTTATGATACCTATTGATTGTGTTTTTTAAAACTGCGACCAGAAGTCAGAGCTGGGCAGTAATTAATTACTTTTTAATTAAATTACTAATTAAATTCCTTTTTGTGTATTGGCCTTGGAATTGAATTACTTTTCAAAATGCGGTAATTGTAATTGGGAATTGCCGCCTTTGTTAGAAAGTACTTGAAAATTCCTTTTTAAAAGTAATTAATTACTGTATTCAATTACTTAATTACTTTCGTGTAATTAAATTACTCTAAAGTATTTAAATTACTTTATAGGTATTTGAATTACTTGTGGTAATTGAAATTACTCGATGTAATTGAATTACTTTGTGGTATTTCAATTGCTGAATTACTGACTTCGATAGGGTGCTCGATCTCCAGAACGCATAAATAAGATAAGTTCTTATTAAGTTACATATTAAGCAAATCGCAGGGTATTCCCCGCGCAATATAATTTATTATTTCCTCTGACGGGTCGAATAACAGCAACTTCTGCATTTTGTATGATGCGTCCACGAACATTAGTGCGTGTATTTGTAGCTTGTAATAATGACAATATTTATTGTGAGAGACGCTAAGTGTAAGACGCTATAAGAATATTTGCGGTAAGTACATTACAGATTAGAATACCTACGGTAAAATAATAATTTTAAATAGATTCATTAGACGATATTGGTTCATAATGATTATTTATTCATTTCAATTTGCTTGTTTTAAACGATCCGTGCAAGTGTAACAGACGTTAGGTCAATAAAATTATGTTTTTGAGTGAGGAATTGAATTAAACGGACAAAATCCGATAACAACATTTAAACAATGGAAAACACATATAAAATGTACCTAATTGCAAAATTTCATGTCTGGTTGACTCAAAAATGGATTATGGCGTATGTCGCTTTCTTGCATTCTAATGCTCATATGCTGCTTTCTATACTGGCTGCAGCATGTTAGCTTCGATTATTATTAAAAAACCCCTTGCTAATTACGAGACATTCAAATATTGGCTTCTTAATGATTTTACACAAAATTCCATTTAGTTTTTTAAAAGAACAGTGTATAGTGACCCAATTTACGTAATTTCAGATATTTTATTTCCCTAAACTTAAAATCAATAGGTATTATTAAAGATGTTAATAACATTTTGAAATTTGAAGTAACAATATGAAAGCAACCTGAGCAATTTAATTGTCGAGCGTTCACAGTAATTTTCTTATTCGGTGTGTTCAAAAAGGAATTACTTAAGGGTTGGCCATTGAATATAAAAGTATTATATTATGGCAACAGCAAGTTTTAGAATTCATTAACATAATCACTGTTGTTGCTGTCATAAGTTTATATTATACGCTGATATCGCCATTGAAAATTCTAAAAATTGCCATATTCAACCCTTATGTAATTTCTTTTTGAACCCATAGGATAAAGGTCACTTGAATGTAAAAATGACTTCATTGTTACGTGCTTGGGCAAATGTCTTTTGTTTTTGTATCTAGAGTACGAATTCTTATTTCAATCAGCAGTTTTCAAGTAGGTTTATCAGTCATCTGTCAACTTTCAATCGTCCCTGATCAACACCAAATTGATATTTTGTTTTATCATTTCAGAAGTTACCTAATACATTTTTAATAACTATTTGTATTACTATAGGGAGGAAAATGTATCATTCCCTCCCGCAGATGTAGTTTAGTTCTTCAGAGTTTGCGAGAACAGTACCTAATCAATTTATTGTAATCATGCAAGGGATGAAATGACGTTTTAGTTCAGAGTTATACATACAACACTCTTACATTTTATGATGAGACTATCTTTTGTAATCAGCTGCATTCAAAAATATTTAAATATGAAAACCAGAAGGCTAGTTGATTTATCATTAATAATAATCACATTGTCTCCCGTCTCTAATGGCAACGGCAGTCAATGTTATTCCCTCCCACTGCCATTGGAAACCAACCAGGGACCCAAACGTATATTTATTTTTCCTATCCCTTTAACAGGCGACAGAAAATGTCACTTTCGTATAAAGGAGTAAAAAAAAGTATTTTCAAACAGAGCCAAAAAAAAATGCTCAAGTTGCGCCAATGGGATCGTTCTTCTACAAAATCTAAATAGAAATTTGCTGTCAAACACTTAAGAAATTTAATGCTCCACCCTGTATACTTAGGTAAGTTACATATTTTTGTCATTGAGCGTCATGTTAAGCGTATTTAATAATAGATTGTTCTACAAGTTAAGAAAAGTGAAAGTTTTTCAACGTTTAATTCACGAGCGAGTGATGCAAAGGGAGTAGATTAATTTATCATGAACATGTAAAAATCACTTTTATAACATATTCAGCGTGCTATTTTTTCTAATATCATTACAAAATCTAGACAAAATTAAATTCGACATTTCTTCATATTCGAATTTTTTTTTAATTGGCAGTGATGAACGTTGAAATCGTCAAGTAAAATACGAGAAATCGGCAGTGAAGTAATCCATTGTTTTACAACTTTTTGTAGGCGGTTGGGCAATAGGTAAACGTCAACCGACGTGAACGTAACCTATAAAAGTTGGTTAAAATGTTGTTACTTCGCGATTTCTCGATTTTAATAGTATATTACATACCGAGGTGGGAAGTGTTTCATTACTGTCGAGAGATTAGGTAGTTTACCGAGACGAGTAGAGTCGAGGTTAACTTTATATCGAGACAGGGATGAAACTTTCCACCGTGGTATGTATACTATTTTATTTGCAATCATCTAATTTTAAAAATAACTACAATTGAATTCTGAATAATGGATATCTTGATGTAGCTAATATTTTTGTTACCATGAAAACAACCCACTCAACGTTTTTTTACCATGCAAACACCCCACTCTTCAGGTATGTAATATTTTTCGGGGTATGTAATAATTTCCTGGCTAGTTTCAAGTAATCATCTAGTTCCCAGCTGTTGTCATGTCATGAAATTGACACATTACAATGTGATTGCGAATAAAAAACAATTTACCTCTGGGCAGTGGGAGTTCCAGTTCAATCCTTGTGTGGTTTATTTGCTTTGGCCTTTCGGGCCTCGGCAACTAAATACATAATCGTGATAAAAAGCTCAACTTTAGTGATACCTTATGTGGAAACTAATATAAAAAAATATATAGATTTGAACTTCCAAGTCCCAATACCTTCTTGCTGAAGGGACTTTGTACTAAAGTATATTAGGTTTAATCGGTTTATTATAACCTAAGGAATCTATACCACATCGGTGTCCCATTTTTTTGGGACACCCTGTATAACTGTTATCCTTGAATTTATTTATTTACTTACATCTTACATCAAAACAAACTAAAAACTTTTGGTTTTGGTGAACGGTGCATGTAGCTAGAAGATTTAATTATCAAAAAACCTTCAAGAGTGATAAAGTATTAGGTTACTATAGCTAACAAAACATAAAAATTAAGCATTTTTAGATAACGATTACGAATCGACACGACACTAATGATAGTTGCAATTTGCAAGAAAATTCTACTAAATACAACTATATGACAATTATTTTTATTGAAAGTAATTGAAAAAGTAATTGATGTTGGACAATTACAATTACTAAGTAATTGGTAATTGAATTACTATTTCCTGTGAGTAATTGAATCTCTGGTAATTAAATTACTACATTGGGCGGTAATTGCTAATTAGTAATTAATTACTTTTTAAAAGTAATTTGCCCAGCTCTGCCAGAAGTACATATCATTTAACAATTAGAAGGGCTCATTACTGCCTGATCCACGGCCGCCCACACACTCTGTTTAAAGACACCCTTTTTATTTCTGTGATAATGGTCTACTGTGCACCAGCCCTTCATTTTAAATGCGGCTTGCGCCGCTGGCTACGGCTAATGATGCATAGTTTATTCACTTAACAGTAGTTTTTAAATACAGATCAATATAGGTAGAATACTGATATCTATTTTTAAATACCAGACAGGGACTTGTTGCAGTCTTCATTTTTCTAAGCCCTCCATGAGACTTGGTTTAGATTAGATGATGTTAAAGCCCCACGCTGCAATTTCCAGTCACATTTCTCTATTTGAGAAACAGGGATAAAGGGATTACTTGCAAAACATTTCATACTTCCTTTTAATTTCCACTCAGACCGTATCTATATCTGCAGGTTATATCCGAGTTGGTTAAACAAAATTGAAACTTTATAAAGTTCAGACTTATAGTTAAAATTGTTGCGTGTATATTCCGTTGTCGAAGTTCTGGAAAGTTTGGTATTTTGTGGAATACTTTGTCGTAGAGATGGGCGCGTGAGTGATTTTTCGCTCACGTCACGCACGTTTCACGCTGGCTTTAAACATTCACGTTCACGCACGTTCACGACAACGTTCACTCACGTTCACGGCGTGACACGCCACTCACGACGTACACGCAGCTTTTATTTCAAAATTTAAATTCAGATAGAACAGAATGTTCAAATTTAAAACCAATGAAAAAACCCTAAAGAGAACTAAAAATATGTTTTGCACCTGACATAATTTACGTGATATGTTGCAATCAGAATAGTTGACATAAAAAGAAAAAAATGAAAATTTACTACAATAACTTCGACAAGGGATAAATACTGATTTCTCGCAAATATGTTTCTTGCAGCTGTCTTCAAAGACATTACTTTTAATCATATATATAATACATATATATTGCTAGTAGGGCCTCGGAACGCCCGAAAACATTACGGCGCCGACATAGTTTCACTTAGAGTATAACGAGTCTCGTGCGCATGCGTGAGAATTCGAACTCCGCCTTTAGAAGCGAATTTTAAACTTGGTTGGTTCACTTCCCCGCCGCGCAGACGACGTGCTTGCGCACAGCTCACCATTATGCATTGAAGAGTTGGTTGTCTGTCTCACTTCCTTTGTGAGTTTCCTACTCATAGCCGCTAGCAATATAGTAAGTATTAGATATATGCTTTTAATATTAAAAGCTGTCATTGGATTGACGTTTCCTTTATTGGTATGAGTACAGAAGGTATATGTTGCTAGGCAACATTTTTAATTCGTAGGTTTGAAAGTACTTTTATCTACGACCACTACTAAAAGTAGGCCTTTTAGCGCTAGATTGTTTCACTAATAGTGACGTTTTATAGTTTACCGTGTTTAAAGAAATCAGCTGTTTACTTTTAGCACACGGGCTAAAAGTGAAGTGAGGTTATAAAACTACAATTTCGAACTGCAAGTGAAGTCGTAAAGCTATTCTAGTTGCTTCTTGCGTTACAGGTAAAGCGTTTTTGAAATAATTAAAGCGTTATGTAATGAATACAGTCATATGTGGAGTATCAATAATTACATTTCTTAACTCACCTTGACAGCACGGGCGTGGCCAAACAATCGCCACCGCGGCGCAGGCCTACTATTCATTATGACATAAATTAAAAACGTCGCAGATGCGAACCCTTCTTAAATCGATATTTATGGATTAATAACGGTAAAATTAAGGTCGTAGATAAAATATCGTATGCAACGCGTGCTAAAAGTCGTTTATGCGAGAGACATGTTATGAAACTCAAGCCTTCGCCTTCGTTTAATAATTTTCATGTCTCGCGCATAAACGTCGACTTTTAGCACTTGTTGCATAAATAGCTATTGCGTACAAGGATCAACATTTTCAGCGTAAGGCGAGTATACAAAAAAAACATTACTTTTATTAGAATAATAAGTTCATCTACACAAGTGCACAATAAATTGGTTTAAAAATAAAACGTAATCAACATTTTCAGTGTTAAGTCGAGTATACAAAACAAAACATTACTTTTATTAGAATAATAAGTTCATCTACACATCTAAACATTAAAATGTTGATTTAAAAATAATATGTAATCAACATTTTCAGCGTTAAGTCGAATTCTGCGCTCTTCTAAAATTCGCCCAGCTGTAGAAAATACTCTTTCGCTTGTAGCGGAACTTGCCGGTAAGTTTTTTAACAGTGGAGTATTTACACTGTTTTTCCAAAATCCTAAAATGTCATCTACATTTCAGAACTTTAATTTAACATATTAATTTAGTTTTGTTTCGACATCATCCTAATTACATGTGTCATCATCAGAGCTATCTCTAAGTGTAGAAAGATAAGAATCTGATGCTGATGTACCAGTTTTGAGTCGTTTGCTATGTATTTCATCATTATCATCTATAATTTTATTTGCATTATAATCTTCTCTTTTATGTGAAGGTATGAACTTTAAGGATTTATAATTAGGGTCCAAAAATAAAACCACATAATGTAACTTGTTTGGCACAATTTGTGATTTAATGAATTTAAAAGTTGCTGCACGCTGCAGTTTTTTATTCGTTAAATATTTAACGTGAAATTAACGTGAAACGTGAATCACGCCTTGGAAATTTTCACTCACGTTCACTCACGTTCACGTCACGATTTTCAAATATTAGTCACGTTCACGACGTGACACGCCGTGACACGACGTGACACGACTTTTTTCACGTCACGCGCCCATCCCTACTTTGTCGCTATCGGAGCCTGTTTTGCTTTTCAGCAAGCATGGAAAGTCGCAGCTTGAAAACATTAATAGAACAATGGAATTTTCTAGTTTCACGATTTTAAAAGGAAGTTTATGTTTCTGTGGTGGAAAGGGGTTCAGCTAAGAATGTTTAATTATTATGGTCTATGAAATGAAGGAACGCTGTAACAATAATAGTAAGTAGTTTAATTTTTGAGGGGATTGAGTCGAAGATGTGCAGATAATTTATAGCTGACTAAGCTGGCAGTTTTCCAAACAAAAGAAAACTTCTGTTAATATGAGTTGAATGTAATGTAGCAAATTTGGGTTTCTGAAAACAGCATTTTATCTGCACAAAAGCTAAGTTTATACAATGAAATACTGTGTAGCCATGCCCAGAACGGTATTTATAAGGATTATTAAAGCTTGCTTGCAATGCCAGAAAGTTTTACAAATTTAATAACTGCAGCTTTGCTCCTGTTATAAAATTCTTTAAAAGTGAAGTATTGGAAAATTGTAGAAGGGTGGGTATTTGCAGAAAGGTAGTGATTTATAGGTTCTGTTTTCTTGTTTAGCTCATATGTCGTTTAAAAGTTAGAAATATCGTAGCGTTTTTTGTTTGCCGTTGTAATGATTGAAAGTTTTAATTTAAAGTATTTCCACGAACAGCAACCGCTCGATATTAAAGGTAAATACTACAGAACACGAAAATTTTCTTGGCCATCGTATTTATCCTAACGGACATGAAGACAGACAAATTGCTTTTGGAGCAATTCGCATGGAAATATCGGCATGAATAACAATAACCAGGCGTTTTTATTACCATGTCGCGACAGGAAGCTTCCGAACAGCGCTTCTTGTCGTCGGGGCAACCCTCAAAAGTCTAGAGCACCCCTATCGATTGCTGGGGCATCCGCCAGAACACCAGAAGAGTTTGAACAACTTCGTTTGCTTCGACTTCTGGTAACGAGAGCGCTACATCGGAGATAACAGAACAAAATTAGCGCGGGGAAGCCCCGCTGAAAATAGGCGCGAAATTCACGCAGATCGAGTATCTGCGTGTAAGTTTAATGCGGGGTTTATGGGATTTGCGCTTTTTAGGGGCGAATAGTCGACTGCTCTCTTCCCGGCAGTAGATTTGGCAGCTTTGCATTTAATGCAGTGATTTGTCACCCCCGGGGTGCTTCTTTTCCAGACGTTTTCAGATCTGACTAAAGATGCGGTTTCGGTAAAGTGACATTTAGATAGATTGGAGCCAGTCGGTGTAATTTCAGTGTAAATTGTCACCTTTTTAGTATAAATGTATATCACAAAATTATTAATTTCCTCGGTTTCCATTGATCACTTTTCACGTCGCAGACTATTATAGAAGAAAAACTGTAGAACAACGGAATTGTTTTATTCAACATTGTTCTCTCTCATATTAACCCATTTTGATATTAGTGATGAATAATTTTTATATAATAATGCTATTGATGACCGTAGGTCTAGTCCTAATTCTCAAACAATATGGAGCAATTCACCGAAGAACACAAGTCTCTCGTTTTAGAAACAGGCAACCCAAAACACTTTCTAGATAATGCTATAATATTGAACATAATATGAAGGCAGAATGGTGGTTACCGCATTAACAAAAATTAAAATTAATATAAATCTTAAAAAGCTAATAACATAGTTTCGTTACAAAAGCTTTGGTGTTTGCACAAAAGTTTTAAAGAGTTAGCTAAATAATCATCACTATCTATTTACAATTTTTTAAAATTCCAAAAAATATACATTTGTCCCCGGAAGGCTTAAATAAAAGCGCAGGAAATCGCTGGAGGGAAATGTATAAAACGTAATTGAAATGAACTTCAAAAAAGCTATTTGATAATATAATGCAACTAGGCGCCACACGATCAAACCTTCTCGAACGGACGCGAATATACGTAGTATATGTAGTATATATAATTATTATCCAATTTCAAGATGGTACATTTGTATTACTAAAACTTTACCATTTCTTACCGCGCTGCACATAAAAAGGTACAATATAAAATCAGAAAACACACAGACTATATGGGTTTTGATAGACAGATGGTTCTTTACCGGTAACAATAAAATGAAATCAGTAAACAACTGATGGTTTTTTACTGCGTATCAAAATTACACTAGAAAACGGGCGATTTCTATAAAAGGCGCGATACCTTACTAGCACTGAAAATCATGATATGCGCTGCTAGGTGCACGAGAATGTTAAACAATTGGAAGACCTGACACTAATAGTTGCGATACGTTTTAAAAAATTTAGAAGCGTCTGTCGTAAAAGCCTGATATTTTAGATAATTCTTAGCATCAAATAAGCAATCCAACAATCGTAGAGGATAGCTACTTCACACATCCACCTACTTTGTCAGGTAGCATGGCGAATCTTCAGATCCTCGTAAAACATCAGAGCAGACCGCAATATGAAAAATTCAAATGAAAAGGAAAGGAAAAAGCAAAAGGTTTGAAAATAAGTTTAACAGATCATTAGAAACCACCACATACTACCTTAGACTGCAGACGGGCAACAATGCTTTACTTTCGAAATATTACTACATCCCACGGCAACCAGATTGGTGCAGCACACCAAATCTGGCCTACATTATCGACTATCCTTTCCAGAGAAAATTCGCTCTTAAAGCGTCAGCAAAAAAAAATCCCCCACGAAACATGTCGTATAGCTTCGAAAGTAAAATCAAGAGGCCACAACAATATCTCCAGACTGAAACTGTGCTTGAAAGGTTTTCTAAAAGAAGAGAACTACGCATTCAAAGACACTAGAAACTGTTCAGATAACCTGAAGTATACGGCAGCGTTGCGAGCTGCTGGACTTAACAGCAACAGCGAGCAGAAATTCTAAGTAACATTTTCGGACTGTAATACAGCATTGGAAACAACTTTTAGTGGTTTTAGTATAAGCCACGATATATCAAATTCTAATTACGTTTTAACTAATTAGTGCAATATGAATAGTTTAGTGAAGGTAGATGATGACGTATTCAAGTCATAAATAACCCAATGCTTAAAATTATTGCAAAACAATTTGTAGTGCCCGTTGTCACATGAGAGTCCGAAACGTGGAAATTGAGGGACGAATTGAGGATTAGTAAAAGAGCACTTATGCACACAGCCAAAAACTAATGGACCTAACATAAAACAGAGTGACCGACATCCTATAAGAGATTACGAAGCTGAAGTGGCAATGGGCAGAACACGCCCTTAGAAGACCCACCGAACATTAAGTGAAACCGACTGGAAAACTATGAATTGGAAAAGAGACAGGTGGGAACAATTGGCATTGGATACACACCGAGTAAAGACAACGCAACATTTACTTTCGGCAGTTAAAAATCAAGAAAACTAAAGTATGTCTCTGTAGATAATTGTAGTTTTAAATTTAATCTTGTGTTCTTTTTATACGAAGATTTATTTTACTCTTCTGCAATTATCAGACCTAACAGAAGGTAATGCCCTTTAGAAAATTTTAAAGTAGTATCGAATGACTTTGCTGTTGATAGAATTTCTAGGTGGCGTAGATTAACATAACAGCGGAGTTTACATACGGTGAACTAAATTTTGTTGGTCTCAATTTGCAAATTTTTGTAGATAGCGTGGGTATAAATGCTTGAAATATATATACATAGGCTATAAAATGAGTCTAAGAAATAAATTTCAAATAAAATTTAGCAGTTCGTCTAGTCAATTTGGATTATTTAGTCGACAACGAAGATATCAATAAAGACAAGAATTTAAATACAGCATTGATTTGTCGATTAATACAACGATGTGTAAATAACGCCAGAAAATTATGTAAACTATGTATAAGAACCCGATCAAATGTAACGTTCAGTATTTTTGTAAAACTGCTTTATTATGCGAAATATACTTTATTTCTGATAATGTTTTAAATTAGATTAAGCACGATCCCTTTTTGGCAATTATATCCGTTTTTTTCTACAGCATTTTCGTTATCAGTAACATTAATGGTTACTTTATAGCCGTATATGGCTCTTAGGTAGATTTCCCGGTATTGGAAACGTCGTAGTTATCTTCGGAACGACCTTAAAGTTTTACGAACTTAAAGGTGGCTAACGGTGGTAGCGGCGACTAATGTATGCTACTGCAATGTGGTTTCAAAGTTACAACTGCTTTGAAGTAATTTTGTTAGTTTCCGCAACGTTCTGAACATCTTCACTGTCCTTTTAAAGTTATGGAAATTGTACGTAATATTTATTAGGGTTAATAACCTTTCAGCTATCTGTAGAGTGGAACGCCAGTGTGCACTGTAACTTTTTAAAATCACCATAAAGTAACCTTCACCATCTAGTTCCCAATATTAATAAAATTTTATGACTTGCATCATAGTGCGTTGTGCCATTTTAGGACGGGCGACTCTTAAAAAAATGGCGTCTTTTTACAAAGGTGAGTTTGGTATCAAAAACGACACAATTTACCGACATTCTACGACGTTTTATAGGGAATTGAAGCTGTTAAATATAAATAACCTCAACGGCACTATACATTTCGTACTATGGAGCCATTACCTTTTTTCTATATTTTATTAAAACCCATAAACAATGTGTACGGTACCACGCGGTCATGTGAAGAAAATGTAAGGTTAAAAATTAGAGAGTTAAAATTCCACGTGGAAACATGAAGTGGTAACGGGAAGTTTGAACAGGCAGTTTGTGGTAAGCACAACTCTGCTGACACCACAGTTTCTTTTGGTACTTTGAAGTAAATATAACATTAAAGCAACATATTTGCAGTTCACATCACACTATCGTCAAGTAGCCATTATTTTTATTAAGAAACATGAACCTTCACGTCACAATGTCATTCAAAGTTTTAAACAACAATAACGTAATTATTATTGTTATAACAAACACAGAGCAGAGGACAAGCCCTATGAATCTTTGATGACAAACAATACTCACAACTTGTAACTCTAAACAATAATTATATAGAACAACTTATACGCAGGTATAAAATTATAATCTAATTGTTAGAATTATTAACAAAAACAAAAGAAACGTGTCTATTCCGTTTCTGAACATGTTGACAGTAAAGCTTCGACGATATCGGCAGGTAGGCTGTTTCAAGTATGAAACAATGGTTAGGTCTAGATTTTTCTGGCTGGTAACGAAAAGTAATAGGTTCCTCGAAATGTAATAACTATGCAGTGGGTTAGTTTTTCCTAAATGCAACACTACACACTTCCAGGTATTTAAAGGTAAACACCACTGATTACACCATATCAAGAGAGAGTCAAGATCATCTTGCAAACCAGTTAGTTGCTTCACTGAGGCGTACAGCTTGGTGTCATCTGCATAATAAGAAGAACTACTACGCAAAATATGTGGAAGATCTGCGATGTACACTGCGAATAAAATGGGACCGAGCACCGACCCTTGCGGAACACCAAACACTTGTTTGATAGCAGATAAACATTCTCCAACATGAACACAGAAGAATCGATCCTGAAGGAAAGATTGTAGCCATAACAATAGATTCCCGCGTATACCAGCCTGTTCAAACCTGGCTAACAGGGTAGAGTGAGGTACCCAATCGAAGGCACGAGAAAAATTCAAATATATGATATCAGTAGAGAATGCGTTGTCTAGAGCCATTGTTTAATTATTAATGCATTCAAGGAGATAGGTAATTCCAGATCTACCAGTAGTAAATCCATGTTTTTGGACAGGTAAAATATTTTCATTTAGCAAGAGAAGTACTACTCCGTCCACAATTAAGGACTCCATGCCTTTTGCTGTAATTGGGGTTAAACTAATGCGGCGGTAATTATTTGCGACTAGCTTGTCTCCCGTTAAATATAAATTTGACAACTGCACTCCGCCACGAATTTGGAAGTTCATGTTTGGCTAAGGGTTCTTGCACGATTCTTTTTTTCGAGGTTGAGAAATAACATGCGAACAACTTTTCAGCAACACAGCAGAGAGATGATCAAAGCCTGGCGCTCTAGAAGACTTCAGTGTAGATAATTTTTCTAGAACCAGTTCAGCAGTAAAGTTAACATCGGTTAGGCTTCTGGTAGTCTTCGGAAATCGAATAGGTGAAATAACATGGTTAGGTACATCATAATAAGCAGATGAAAAGGTATCAGCAAGTATATTTGCGCATTAGTGTCAATTTTTCGCAACTGTTCCGTCACTTAACTAAAGCAACTTGAACAGCAGATGAAAGGGATGCCCGGACATATTTATAAATGTATATAAAAGATCGATAGAAAGAGCGATGTTAAAAATCAGATTAAAAGATAGGCAGAACACAACGCAAGAATGTCAAATGAAATATGGACCCTGAAATTACTAGAATGGCTAGCAAAGACAAAACGACCACCACAACGTCCATCAACAGGCTGGAAAGGTGGCATAAAAAGAAGTACGAGACATGATTGGACGAATAAAGCGCAGAGCAGAGAAGAATGAAAGCAATTAGGGGGAAGTGGATGACGGATGACAATGGGCTGAAATGATGATGATAATGATTATTTTAATTAAAAATGCGATTTTAATGACGCGTGGTTTGAATTGGACGTATTATCATTATTTTTGACAATACATTTTTATTTTTTACATTTTTGAGAACAAGTTTTACCTTCTAATATTATTTTTATAGTAGTCGCTTTAGTTTCTGAGCTAGGAAAATTGACAAATGATCATGGATGAATAAAACACAAGCATAACAGAATCAGTTGCAAAACAAAGCAAGTAATTTTAATCTAAAAAGGTAGTAAGGTTTCGTGAAAGTTTCAGCGAATTCACTACGTAACCACCACATCATTGAAACGTAGCAGAAGAAGTTCCACGAAGCTCGACTAAACGCGGTAATTAAGAATTAATCCAGTGACAAAAAGCTAAAGTTTCTGCAATTGTCGCTGGTATATCCCAACGACTAATTGTGCCATGTGGATTGCTTCAGTTGGCACAAGAGTCTATACTCTACAACAAGTTTTAAATAGTTGGTCGTACTTACACTTCTTTATATCTGAAAACAAAATCGGTTACACTAAAATCTATTGCCATCTCCATCATACATGAGTCGTAAACGTTAGGAAAGTATTCTCCTTAGTTCAGATTGAGAGCCTGTTGCTAACTAGAAATGTTGTAATTGTATATTATGTAAAGACAATTCTGGCATTTTGTGCTTTCCGCATTTTCCTGCTTTTGCATTCCAAATTTTAGTGCTTTTCCCGTTTAATTTACGCTCAAATTAGTAATACAGCTATGTTTTAAAACTTAATTTCGTTTTTTTAAACACTGTCTTTTACCGGGGCCCATTGCATTTCATATCTTGGGCAACGTATTATATTTAAATTTCGATGTGCTTACTTGCCGCATAGATGACTTTTTATCTTAATTGTTTTCCAGCTCCAAAGCGTCGGCTGTTCGTACAGGCCGGGGCTCCCCCGTCCTTCATGCGAAATTCTGATTTAATATTGCACCATAATGACGCAATCCGTACGTTTTCATATAAGTCAGACAGAGAACCACATAAGCAGCGCTTGCGCGCATTTCTTTGGCTTCAGCATTCAACAACAAGAGATTAAGAAGGTAACAGGTGATAGTTTTGTTCCGGCGGCGGAGGTCTTGGCCTCCGCCGGCTAATATCGAAATTAGTGAAACACGCACCCACCCTCTTACATACTTAAAATAATTAAGGAAAAACACAAAATGCGAAGGATCTGGCAAAATACGAGAGATCCACATACAAAAGTCACACTAAATCAACTGACACACAGAGTGAAATGGAAATTAGATAATTACAGAATCTCTACCTACCAAAAGTATCTGAAAGAGCTTCAGCCTAACGATCAAACAATGTGGCAAGCTACAAAGAGAATTCTTAAGAAAAGCCCTGCGATGCCCGCAATTAGTAACAATGGAACCATATTCAGCACAGACGAAGACAAATGTAGGCTATTTGCGAATCTCTTCAAAGAAACCTTTACAACTGACTGCCAAAACAACAATCTAGAATTCCTCAACGAAGTGGAAAACTTCGTGGATGGCAATATGCCACCAAACAGCACGAATTTTAAACATACAACGCCAAAAGAAATACATAATGAAATAAGAAAACTAACCGTAAGCAAATCTCCCGGTCATGACTTAATACCTAACATTGTCCTTAAAAATTTAAGAAAGAAGGCACTGGCATACCTTGCTACGGTCCTCAATATGTGTTTGCGATTAGGCTATTTCCCCAACTATTGGAAGCATGCCCACATTCTGTTATTCCGCAAGCCAAGAAAGAAGAGTGACTCACCAGATAGCTACAGGCCAATAAGCCTACTTCCCACACTAGCCAAACTTTTTGAAAAAATTATACAATCCAGACTAAACAAGGAACTAAAGGACAAAAATGTCTTACCTCCTTTCCAATTCGGGTTTAGAGAAAACTATTCGACCAACCACCAACTCTTGCCGCTTACACAAACAATTGAACAGGGGTATGAAAATAAATCTCACACAATTGTTGCTTTTTTAGACATCACCAAAGCTTTTGACAAAGTCTGGATCAAAGGCCTCATCTACAAGCTACTCCAACTGCAACTTTCAGCATACCTAGTCAACATTGTAGCATCGTTTTTATGCAACAGAACATTCGCTGTCAGAATCAACTCATCCCTATCGAAGACAACAGACATCAAGGCAGGCGTCCCACAAGGCTCTGTGCTAGGACCACTTCTATTCAATATCTTTGTGCATGACATCCCACAAACTCCTAATACAACCATATCAATGTTCGCCGATGACACTGCATTAATTTCACAGCACAGCAACATTAACATAGCAGCACAAAATTTACAAACAGCTATTAACGAAACCCTCGGATGGTTTGCCAAATGGTGCATCGCGATTAATCACGAAAAATGCGAATTAAAAATATTTACACTTAAACGACCAACTGACCCACCTCAACTAACAATCAATATCTTGGTGTATACCTCGACAGGAGATTAACATGGAGCCTACATATTAACAAAAAATTAAATGAATGCTACACCCGAATAGGCATGCTTTACCCCATAATAAACCGCAAATCGACCCTAAAAACAAAGTGTTCGATCTTAATATACAAATCAATATTAAGACCAATAATTGGGTATGGATGCCCTGTGTGGAGTGCCACTAGCAAGACTAACATAAAAAAGTTACAAGTGTTACAGAACAAAGTTCTGCGAATTGCAGTAAATGCGCCTTGGTTCGTCCGCAATACCCAAATTCACAAAGACTTACAAATGCCCTCAATGGAGGAATATATACAAAAAACTAAAAAACATTTTTCAAAAACATTAATAAGTGCGCGAGTGCCGCTAACTATTCCCTCGGTAAAAAACACTTGCATACAAGATTAAAACGTCAACTTCCTCAAGACATCTGGATATCCTCAAGTGAATTCGACAACGATTAGCACGCAAGCTACAGAGGAATCTCACAACGAGACGCCCTCCTTCTAACCATGTCTCAACAACCATCCCCAGATAACAGAACCATGTATAGCATCCATTATGCTGATCTGGTTTCCAAGAAAAGAAAAAAGAAGGTAACAGGTGATAGTTTTGTTCCGGCGGCGGAGGCCTTAGCCTCCGCCGGCTAATGTCGAAATTAGTGAAACTAAATAGGTGTTACCGGTCAAGTAGTGGTCATCTAAGAGACGTGTGGTGCAAGTTATTAGCTGCGGAATTTCGTATCGTGAAGCTGACATCTCCAATTGACGCCTTGGGCGGATAAATTAACTGGGAACCTTCTCTGTGCTAATTCGTTTGTGATGAAAGTACGTGTACCGTACCGTAACTCCTGCTTATTGTTACGTTCTTTGTCATTTTACCCTCTTTGGATTTAACATCGTCCAGACCCACTTGACAGACCACACCTTATGCCGTTTCACGCAGTTTTTTCAAGTATTTTGTAGCAAGCTGAATACCTCAAAATACTGTGTTATTTTGTAGCAATTTTAACAAGCGCTTTTGTGATGTCTAAACTGATTTTCGAAGCTTAACGTTGTGCGATTAAAGTAATTACCGTTATAGAGTCAGATTTGGTTGTTTACCGTCAAGATTTATTCTTTGTGTAAGTTAAAAGTTGTTACCGTTTATAATTCAGTTAGATTGTTTGTCGTTAAGTTTACGGCAACCTTTGTTGCAGTCCTAACGTAATTGGGACAATTGATCCGAGAATTTTTCGATTTTGTGTCGTTTCATGTTGTAACGTTGATTTCGTACTGAACACATACCATAACCTTTAAATTTAAAGAAAGGAAACTGATTTACAGGGGCCATGCTAATCAACGATTTTAGTATGGTGTGTGGAGAGCGTACGATGAAAAGCACTTGAAACTTCACTGAAATATTTATTTTACAAAATTCTTGTATCACCTTTCTTTCAAAAATGTAGGAAGCGATTGTGGAAGTCTAACAATTAACGAAGCGTTTTACATTTATTTGATTTCCGAGCAGAGTAGTTGCCAAGGAAAATAATATTTAGTTCGTTTAGATCTTCTATTTAAGACCGATTATTTATCAATGCACTCCCGCATCAGATTTTTGTGGAGGCGCTTGTTTTTATGCATGTTTTACTGCCACTTCTGCTAACAACGATTTGCACTGAAAATGTTCCAACCTGTAGTTTTATCAGCAGCATCGTCTTTCAGGAACATTTTTCAAAATTCGATAAATCGCCGACACACTTCAATACTCCTCAACTCTCGCATATCGCAGTGATTTATGTTGTTCTTTATACGTCGGTTTTTGGGGGGCAAAAATGAATAATTGCAGCCTTTCCTTTTATTTTCCATTTTTTACTTTTAACCGTCGCGCTGCCCTGCTAACGCATAATAGAGATCATTCCGCATTGTTTGGTGCACAAAGGAAAACATGTTCTATATTCGATTTTACAGAGAACTCACCCTCTCGATAGAAATCTCGGGTATGTACGGATGCAGCGCTTCCCGAAAACAAATAAGAGCACGTTCCCTTCAAAAGGGATTTGTAACTACTCCCAGTATTCCTGTAGTCACCAGCAGAAAGGAAATATTTACACCGACGAATTATAATTTCAATTTCACAATTTCTTGATGAAGAGATTTGGGTAATATGAATAGGCTTATTAGTTTTGTATTTACTTTTGACTGGGCAATAACGCAGATTCTGACGTCCATTAAAGCTTAAAATAAGATTTCTATTAATAAAATACATAATTATGATAAATGTACATAAATTCACAATAAAAAATAATTTAAAAAAAAGACATGCTGCCCTAACAACTCGTTATATAACGAATTAAATGTATTGAACCTCAAAGGATATGTTTATATATGTTTATACACAAAAATAAAAACCTTCAGCAATTTGACAGATTCAAAACATCCAGATCCTGAACCTTATACACGAGGTATGGCAGAAAATTAATGAGACTGGCACCACTGAGAACGATCTGGCAACACTGCGGGCTTTTAGACGCCCAGTAAAAGTTTCAACCTAGTGTGCTAACTACGCGACTCTAGAGAGAAAAATAAGTGAAGTTTTGTTTTTGTCGTGCGTTACGAAAAATGGAAAAGCAAAATTCTTTATCAAGAGCACAAGTTTTTCGGTGGCACAAGACATTTGTGGAGGGTCGAAAAGCAGTAGAAGACGAACTTCGCTCAGGGAGATCTTCAACTTCGAAAACTGAGGAAAATGTGGAAAAACTAAGAACCCTTGTGAGGCCAGACCGTCGCCTAACGTTGAGGCTGATGAGTAGTTAGTTAAATTTGAATCGTTTTACCCTTGATCAGATTTTGACTCACGATTTGGGCATGAGAAAGGTGTGCCAAGGTGGTGCCAAATAGCCTCACGATTGATCAGAAAGACAATCGGAAGAATGTGTGCATTGATCTTCTCGACAGAATCGTCAATGACCCAGGTTTCTTCAGTCATGTGATCACTGGTGATGGATCCCGAAACAAAACGTCAAAGTGAAGAGTGGCACACTGACAAATCTCCTCGACCGAGGGAAGCTGAAATGACCAAATCAAAAATTAAGTCCATGTTTATTTGATTTTTTTTTCGACAGTAGGGGGATCGTTCACAGGGAATTTGTGCCTTCAGGCAAACTGTCAACCAAGGTTTTTATAAATAACTCCTTGAAAGGCTCAGAAAAAGTGTGCAAGGACATTGCTGACACTTAATCAACCAGTTTTTGCTGAAAATGGATTGCTGTGGTTATCCAGCCTTCTTCTTCGCCCGAACTCAGCCCGTGTGACTTTTTTTGTTCCTCAAGGTTAAACGCTGAAAGGACGTCATCTTGGTACTATCGATAACATCCAAAGGAGCGTAACCCAGGAGCTGCGGGCTATTCCAATTGAAGCCCTTCAGTACTGCTATAAAGACTGGAAACAACGCCTCCGGCGATGTGTACGCGCCCAACGGAACTCCTTTAAATGATATAACATTGATATATAAAAATAAAATTGAATTGTTGATAAAAATATCAGTCTCATTACTTTTTGTCAGTCTTCGTATATATTGTTAGGAATCCTAACTGTAACCTGATAAACTGTAGACTATATTGAGAATGGACTTTAGTAATTAATATATATTATCTTAGCTTAGTGTCTAACTCAAATGTAATTTTGTATAAGGACGAAGTTAGCAAAATACTTGTCCTGGGAAAACGTGCCGAACAGTGTCACAGGTACTTCCAGAAAAAGGGCCGGACATGAATTGTAAATATTATTGCTTTTACGTGCCTCTTTGCGTGGGACCGAAACAATTTGCAGGTTTCCATAATATAAATAGCTTTTACAAGTTTACCTGTAAAGGCGGTAATTTTGGTGAAGGCAGATCTTAACTGACCTCGGTAGCGGATAGATCGCTTCCGAATAAATTGTAAATAAACATATTTTAAGCTACTGAAGTCTTTAATTTCTCAAGTAGAACTCTAAATCAGTGTATCGCGAAATTCGGATCGAAGTGAAACCCCCAACGTTAGACGTATCGCAACAATATGTACCAATTGGTTTATAAGAATTTTATTTGCAGACACTTTGCATGCTTATATTTATTTTACGAGGTGTTAGTTTTAGAAATTTCTATTGGAACATACGACAATAGTCAGGTACCATTATATTTTTCGAATTTCCTGTAGATTATGAAAAAGAAAGGAAAGAATACATGTATTATTGTTGTTTATTTTTTAAGATCAAGGAGTCCAGCAGTATTAAAAACATCAAAATAACTAGTCAAATAAAAAGAAATACCGACTAAAACAATCCAGCAAAACCATTACTTTATAACTACATATTAAAGAATAACATTTTAGAGATAACTTTTTTGTCATTTTGTGACGTAAAGAAACAGACAAATGCTGGAAATGTACATTACTCAGCAAAGCAAAAGTGGAGAATAACATTAGTTGTTGAAGCCCATATCAAAATATTTTGGAGCCCCTGATCTTTTTTTATATTCTAGTATTCGTAACTTCTTAAAATAGAAATAATATATTATGTCTACCTTTCCCTCTTTAAACGTAATAATATAATAATATAAGAAATTAGGCAATAAAATTATGCCATAAATCTAAATAAGCACAGAAATAAGGCTATAACATTATTATTATTTCATTTACGCAGCAGCAATAGCTAAGTAGTGTGAAGTGAGGGCGGGCCAACTTTTTCTATGGGTGTTATATCGTAGGTTTAGTGTTATCAATATCTCTTAAGTCTATTTAAAAGGATTTTATAGGAGACACCGAAACATTTTATTTGGTTTATAACTCAAATATAGGGTTGTTTAATAGATGAAAAATATCGAAATAAATATAAATTAGATGTAAAGAAACAAATATTTTTCTTGCAAGGCACGACAGGAATATTGACATAAAAATAACTGGATTAGAAAACATATTATGGGGTACACAATACCCTGGCGGTCAATGGTTAGAAATAACAAGTCTCAAATTTCTGATCAATCACGTACCTCCATTAGTCGATGCGTTCACAGCAATAGTTGATCATCCAATGTCAGTTTTCTAATCCACTATTTAGATTATTAAGAAACACTACTAAAATGTTGTATGCACCACTGACATTACTTCACGTTTATACCCTCGGGCGACTTTTAAACCCTCGGGCTAGTAAACTTGTCACCATCGAGCGGGCATAAATATCTTTAGAATGCCCTTGGTACATAAATAACTATTGCAATTATAGCGAAGTGTCATAAAGTGAAGTAAAATCAGCAGGGATCACACATGTCAGATATTATCATCTTTACATATTTTAATGGTAGCTGTTGTTTTAACTAATTGCTCTATATTTCCAACTTCTCTAGTTTTTCCTTCATGAATGGCACACTTTAATCAGTTTGGTA
>OW679200.1:126116611-126180647 GCA_940337035.1 Agriotes lineatus | reverse complement strand
ATCCTTTCTCCCACGCCCAATTATCGGCCAACGAGAGTTGATTATTTAAACTCCTGGAATTGAACTGGTTTGGGTGCATCCAGTGTGATACGAATTTGTCTGTTTAAGAACAGTTCAGATGAGGTTCTTCCACTGCTGAAGGGCGTGGCTCGATATCTAAATAACATTTGTTGAACCTCCTGACCGATAGACAATGGTTTATCTGTCATGGCTGCAAGCCTATGTTTGAGGGTTTGTACGTTGCGCTCAGCAAGCCGGTTCGTCGCTGAGTGGGCAAGCGCAATACATTCCTACAGATTTACAGAATTTGCGAAACACTTTGCTGAGCAATATGGTTGCATGGTCTGAAACCATCACATCTGCCATTTCGTGAACACACATCTTGATCATCTGTATTGTTGATGTCGATGTAAGTGGTGATGTATAGGATAAAATTTGAGCCCACTTTGATTTGGCGTCTATAATAACAAGGAAATAATGTTTCTAAAGCGGCCCAACATAACCAATACGGATGAGTTGCCAGTTGTTCTTCAGTTCTATCTATAAGTGGGACGGTAGCACATGCTAACCATGCTCGAAGTAATCTCTCAATGTCCATGTCAATCGATTTCCAATAGACGCACCGGCGGGTTAATCCTTTTATCGTTTTTGTCGCTATCTGAATATGAAGAAGTTCCCGTAGACCAGCAGGTTGTAATGATGCTGGACCCATGGTCTCCTGAGGAGGATGTCTTTTTCGATTGTAAATTCAAAGTCACTTACACTGCTTTCGCGGAGCTGGTGCAGAAGCTTGCCAGAGCAACTAATCTTTTTGCGTCTCGTCTCAAAGTGACTGGCAAGTCAGATTCTGGCGTCAAAACCTGTTGAAGAGCTTCACACAGTTGATGGACCTCTTCCTTTATTGTAGAGTCTGTATGAGCCTTTGGGTTGATGGGTGCCTTTGACAGGCAATCTACTTTTGAGTTTTCTGAAGACAACCCTATCCATATAAAAATGCTGCATGGCGTTAAATTCGAGCAGGAATGGATTTTTTAATGCTAGTGAAAATTTGCACTAACGGTTAATTGTCTGTGATCGATGTGAAATGTCGGGAAACAAATATTGATAAAAATTATCCACTGCAAAAACTATAGCTAATGCTTTCCTGTTCAGTTGAGAGTAACCGTTTCTGCTTGTCAGTGATTTCGATATGAAAGCAATAGGTCGCTCAATACCATTAACTATGTGATAATATACCAACTCCTTCCGTGCGGACTGGCATCACATACAAGCTGTACAGGTAATTCTGGGTGAATGGTCTGAGCACCTGGCCAATTGAATGTAACATTGTTTTTATAAAGCTTTCGCAGTGGCGCAATGAGTGGAGAGGCATTTACAATGAACCCAGAGTAATAGGTTACCATGGCTAAAATCTTTGAAGCTCGTCCGTGGGTGTTGGCCTTGGCATCTCAGTTATTGCAAGAACTTTCCAACCGTGATTTTAATATGCAGTTGAATATTGCAAAATTTGTCTGTAATTAGATCATATTTGCAGTTGATTGGGGCGCAAGTCGTACTTTACAACCTGTTTGAGGCATGCGTTCAGGTTTGATGAAATTCGTCTTGTAGTAACCCCATCTACAACAATATCGTCAAAATAAAATTCTGTCTTGAGTACCTCTCTCAAAATTTGGTTCATTATTCTGTTGAATTCGAGGGAACCGTTTTCTATACCAAACGGTTCATTTGATATGTACCCCTATGCTTCATCATTGGCTTGATCTCACTTTAATTGTCATCCACCTTAGTAAAGGTATGCTTTGAACAGATCCAGCCTACAGAAAAAATTAAATTACGAAGACCGTTCAAGATGTCGTCGTTCTTCGGATTGGATAATGAGAACTGATAAAGGGTTCATTAATTCAAACCTTAGAGTACACGCATAGACGTACTCCACCACCAGTTTTAGAAATGATGACCAATGGCGACCCCCAATCACAGCGTATTGCTTTGGTTACAATTCCAGCAGTCTTAAGTGTGTTAAGGTTCTTGTTCGACTAAGCTGGTAAGGGCGTATGGAACATCACGCTCTCGATGGTGAACTGGTATGGCCCTTTCATGCAACCTGTGTCACTGTGAATTCAGAAAAGCACCCAACTTTCTCTTCAAACACGTTTTGGTATCTGGCGCTGAGTTCATCGATATTCGATACCTTATTGATGGAGGAGCAAGATGAAAGTGATGATTGTTTCGATAAATTTTGTTGATGTGAATTTTTAATCGTCGCATCCAGACTCGACCAAGAATTGCCGCATACTCCTCTGGTACTATATGGATTTCGTCCTGAATTGAGAGTACGTTATATTGTAATGCACGATGATTTTCCCATCAGGGACAAAAAGTTTTGAGTGTATAATAATTGGCTGCAGTGGGTTGTCAAAGTTCAGTTCAACAAATTGGTCATCATCATTATTTCCAGCATTCAAGTATTACAGTTATCGACATATGCCTCCCCTAATGTTTTCTAATCTTCTCTTTCGATTGCATTGTTAATCCATTGCACTCAGCGACTTTTTGAATGTCTTGTTCTCACATCTAATTTTAGGTCTTCTTCTTCTCTTTTTCCTGTTCATGGTATCCATTCTGTTCTTGGGTTCTTGCCACATGTCCCGCCCATTGCCACTTCAGTCTTATAGTTCTTTTCGCTATCTCGGTACACCTTGATTTATTTTCTGATCCAGTCATTGGTTTTCGATTCAGCAATTTCAGTCCTATCATGCGCCTTTCCATATTTCTTTGTGTGATTTGTAGTTTTCGGATCATTATTGTTAACTGTCCAAGTTTCAGATACGTACGTGCGGGTAGGGAGTACGCAATGGTTGAACACTCTTGTTTTCAAGTGTTGAGGCATTTTTGACTTCAATACGTAACGTAGTTTCGAGAAAGCTGACCAACCCAATTGGATTCGTCACCCAATCTCTGCTTGTTGTGTATCTTTTGTGATCGAAAGCTTCTGCCCCAGATAGATGTATTCTTCGACGACGTCTGTGTGGTCGCCGTTGTCAAATGAAATTGGCATGATGTTTTCCATGTTGGACATGATCTTTGTGTTACCGATGTTCATTTTAAGTCTTGTCTTTTCTGCAGCTTAGTTCAGTTCTATTATCATTTTGCGTAGATCCTCCATATTCTCTGACAAGAGAGCAATATAATCGTCAAATCTCAAGTTGCTGAAAAGTTCTCCATTTATTGTGATTCCCATCTGCTCCCAATTTGGGTCCTTAAAGACGTTTTCCAGGGCATTGGTAAATAATTTGGGAGATATGGTGTCTCCCTGCATAATTTCCCGTTGCACTTTTATCGGGTCGAATACTTGGACAGTCATTCTGGCATCCTCGTATATTGCTTCGATTTAATGTGTCGATCAATGCCCATTCTTATATTGAATCTAAAACTTTCTCAAAATCAATGAAGGCAAGATGGTACTTTTGGATTTTTTTAATACTTGGCACAATATGCTAAATCCCTTCGGAAATCTTGCTTGCTCCGGGGGTTGGAATTCGTCTAGTCTTCTAGTAATTCTATTTATAATTAATTTAGTCAGCAACTTATACCGAGAGATCAAATAAATTTATAATAAGAGTCGCCTGTGATTCGTGTAATACGTTTGGCAGTACTGAAGTGTATTGTCAGTGTATGCCAAATTCGAGGTTAGTAGGTTAGGTTTTGTTTGTTATTTGACACAAATTGACGTAGAAACTTAACCTGAAAATTACGAATTTGACATAGACTGGCCATACATTTCAGTACTGCCAAATGTATAACACGTATCAGGCGACTCTAATTATAAATGTATTTGATCTCTTCCTACAAGTGTGACAAGAGGGAAATTGGCCTCTATTTTTCAATATCTATTTTGTTGCCCTTCTTAAATATTTGTTAGTACGACTTTTGCGTCCTTCAACAAAGTTGGTATTTCTCCATCCTCCAAGCATTTATTAAACATACTTTTCAGGTAGTTCAGAAGGGTGCTTCCTCTCCACTTTTCCAGCTTTATGATTATTCCATTAGGGCCAGGGGCCTTGTTGTCTTTGATGTGTTTCAGTGCCATTTTGATCACATATTTGCTGATGGGTGGCATATCCTTGGTATTTTTTGTAATTTTTGGTAAGATTTTCCCTTTTATCGTCTTTTGTTTGTATAGGTTTTATTATCATTTGAGAGTATAGGCATTTATAAAACATTCTTATGTGCTCTATTATGTCTTGCCGATTAGTCAAAAGTGTGGAATTTTTGGATCCATCTTAGTTATTAGTTACCTACTTGTTATAGCAAATTGATGTCGATGTAAAAATGTATAACCTGACCCAGAATCAACCTCGAATTTGACTGGTTTTTCGTCTATATTAACATAAAGAGAGTAGCGATGGATATGTTCAGTTAATTGATATTGATTTCTGTAGATGTCAACAACACGTTTAATACCATATTGATGAACGATGTCGGTATTGACTTGAAAGTGACTGGTAGATCTTGAATATAATACCTAGGTCGATTATGGTTTTTATTTCTGATAGCATGCATACCTTAAAAACATGGTCAAACTTATTGCACAATGAATATTTAAGGGTACGTATCAAAATTCGGCAGTCTTTTGCTAGATGATGATTCCATCTTCGTCACCAATAGCTTATCCTATGTTATGTTCAATAGATCGTGGTGTGCATATTATCGTACTCGAATTGAGTTTACCCCGACACTGAATATTTTTGGGCGATTATAATGGTTCTCTTATTTAACGGATCTAAGAGTGCATTGGGGAGAACTTCATTCCTGTTTTGGTAGAAGCATTAATAGCTATGCAAAATAATTTTTTTCTCTCATCCAATTTAATTTTCTGATGCAAAGTAATTTGTAACTGCTCCACCAGATATTGGGTGTTACAAACAACAGTACTATCTTTTTGCAGTACATTGTGATAGGTTTCAACATAGGGAAAAGCAATTTGGATTGGTATATTGTTCCATATACGCTTCTTCCTTCTTTTTTGTCTTTCAAGGATATTTTTTCCAATAGCATTTTTCTCTAAAATAGTACGCATCATCCTCAGTTTTCAATTCTCACGACTGCTTTGTCGCGACGACCCACTTTTCTCTATTACATGTTTTTTTTTTGCAAACCAGCACTCCTTTTCGTGTTTTTCTTTCTACCTTTTCTTATATTATTAATTTTAGTAATCCCTCGTTTCGCAATACGTACCCTATTACTTAGTCTCTTCTTCTTTACGTTTTATTATTTTCCTTTTTTCTCTGACTAGTGCTAACACTCCTTGATTGTTTTCCGTTTCTCCATCTAGCTGACTTTTAGAGCCCTCCTGTAGCACCACATTTCAAATGCTTCCAGCTTTATTTTGTTTATTTTGCATATTATCGAAATTTTACATTCATATATTGCACCATACTATACTCGTAAAATGTTTGCTTCGCGAGGTTGATTGTGTTATTTATTCTTCTTCAACGTCTTTTGTAATTATGCTACCATTATATGAAAATTCGTTAGCTTCCTGGATTGTTTCATTTTTCCCCATACCACCTTTTTCATTTTGTTTATTTTTATATTATATTTTTCAAGCTTGTCTATATCTATTATGGATACTGTCAATTCTTCTTCTGATTTGTCCAATGCTGTTATATCGTCGGTGCATCTAGTTGTGTCAATTTTGTTCCTATTTCCTTCGTCTAAAAAATGAAGTATTGTAATCGTGTAAAAATCGTCGTCTGATATACCTTCAGATCTTCACGTCTCAGGGTTCCTAAATGATGAAAAACATGTTTTATCAATTCTGTACGTCCCTCTGTCTATCTACCATTTTGTAGTATAGCTCAAAAACGATTTGCTGGAGAACAACGATATTTTGCATGCGGATTAAGATGTCTATCTTGCTCGAAGCCAAATATACTTTCCCTAAAATATATACAGAATGAGCACCTTAAAAAGTAAATTGTTGTCTAGTTTTGCTTTAACAGAGGAATAGATAAAAATAATAATTTGCACATAGCTTAGGCTTTACCCTTGACAAATGTGAAAACCAACAGATACCGGGTAAATGCTGTAAAAGAAACAAAAATCGGAAACGAACAGCGTGTCTTCTATAATCCAGCTGTGAGCACAGAAATCACTCTCTCAGGCACTGAAATCGTGCTGAGTTGGAACCCTGGCATGTTTTTTATTTGCAAATTAGTGTAATTCGCATTACTAAGTATCCCATTTTATTGTTTGAGTATTATTAGGTACGTTAAGATATGTTCACCCTCAGATTCCTAAAAAGAATGTTACAACTTTCTCTTGCGAGGAAAGTTCTAAGTAAAGCCCTTTACAGATTTTTGTTTCTATGTTTCTTTCTTGCTTGGGTTTGTTTCTAGTTTTATTTATATATGCACATTGAATAATAGTGGCAATAGCGGGCAGCTTTCTAACACATTTTTTATTTCGCTCTTCTTCTCATTTCACCTCACATTCTAGAAGTGCTGCGTAGCCTCTATATATACTGTGTATAATTTTTCATTATTCTACTCTTTATGGTAAAACAAAAATTATTTATCCAATTCACCCTACCAAACGCACTGCGAAGAATAGCTGACAATTGGGAAGATTAAACAGATGTACATTGTCGTTATTGAAGCAGAAGAGGAATTCCTTATATATCATTTATTATATTTTGTTGTATATAAACTCATATATTATTATTGCTTACCTAGAAATTTATATGGCCGATGATTCTTTCCAGCTAGTGGATTTTTATTCTTCTTGGTTTTGAACTGGGGAAATTTTTTTTGCTGAAATGGCCTTCTTATTAAATGTTCATTCGACCTTAGCCTCCTGGTTTTTTATCAGTTTCACTACTCTGTGCACCAATTTTTTTCTAACACTTATCTTTGTTTCTACCATAGTGTTTCCCCCCCCCCCCCCATATAATAATATGTTTATTTCTTCAAAGTAAACTACTTCCTCCGTATCCAGTTCAAGTTTCTGTAAGTAAGGGAATTAAATTCTCAAATTTCCAAAGACAACGTTGGAAAAATAAACAAAAATTTGTAATTTTCACGACGTTGCAAACAACTGGTAAAAGATGCACCACATTCTTACATTGATTACGTTGCACGAAGGATTCACAACATGTTATACTACATGTGTGGCCATTAGTCAAATTTATAGATACCCAGCTAAGGAAGCAAATTAATTTCTGGTTCAATAATAAAGCAGAGATTTTAACATTAATCTGATAATAAGTAGCTTGGCAAGGTCTTGAATTTGGATTAAAATAAATTTGCAGTTCAATATATGCGGTCATACTGCGTACTTGGTTTTCAATTCAAGTTGCTTTAGAGATAAAAGAAATATATAACGTGAATTTTGATTAAAAGTTCGAGCTTTGAAAAGCTAATGTAGTTTTGTGTTTGTTGCAATTAAAAAAAAATCAGGTAGAGTAGCTATAGAACTGAACAAATGTACATCATTTTTCCATTTTTAAATATAAAAACGTAAAATAAAGCTTTCTTCTATAAAATAAACTCGTTTGCTTTTCTAAACATAATTTGCCATTAATTAGCTCCATAATTAAAGAGGAAACTATTGGAAAACCTGCTCAAGCTAATTAAAACAGTATCTCATTTATAGGTTGCTAAATATCCCAAAAGTTTTGACAGCTGAAAGCACCGTAGAGTGAAATTAATAGTAATAATATGCAGTCTTGTTAATATTCATATAACGGTATATCCCAATTTCTGCCACAACATGTCGGGCAAATCCTTGTCATTTAAAATTTAATTTAAATGCTAATTCAACATGCGGATTTGTATTAATTTATTGTTAGCTAAACAATTGCCTGAATTAGGGTACACAGCAATTATCACTGAATTATATTCAATGCATGACAACTTTTGCTCAGTTTAGCTTTTATTTGTTAAAAATCTAGAGCGAAGAAAAACTTACATTAGCCTTGCACGTCTTCCATTAAGATAACACGTCTATATTTTCAGGTTTCTTTACACTGCGTTCTATACCGTATTTCGAAAGCACACAATTATTTATATAATCAAGGAGCTAGGCATTGGCATTTCTAGTGTTTTACGAGCTTTTTTTAATCTTTAAAGTCTACTTTAAAGGTTTATTTTGTAGGATATACCTTGTATCTTTGATTTTCACTGCTAACTAAATGTACTGTAATTCTATTGAGCTCTCCTAAGTAGATTATACGGTATATTATCCATTTGATTGCCAGGGTTGCAACCTTTCATTTAATCCTTTACGAATTGTAAATTCCATAAATAACACTCCCATAGAGAAAGGTCGCAAAGAACGATAGCTGTAAAACATTGCAAATTCGAACGTAATCGCATAATACAAGCATCGGGAATTAGCTTGGAAGGCAACGCAATAAACCGATTTGATGAGTGCTTTTCGGAGTATCATCGCAGAACGTGTAATGTCGCAGTATGAAGCGGTCCAGCTGGCTGTAATTCCAGTGTAGAGAATAATAGGCTTACATGTGCACATGATAGTACACATTCAAGAATTTGCAGTTGATGTGTGCATTTGCTTCCGGTTTTGCAGACGTAGATTAGCCGTTGTTCGCTTCGCATTCGGTTTGCTGCAAAAATGCTTCAAAAGGGCGGATACTGTGCAATCGTGACTACAATGCCCTAGCCATAAAAATTATTTGGGTTCATGACCTTTGCGTATAAAGCTGTGCATTAATTTTAGGCAACAAATCGTATGAAGAGAAAGGGAATAAATCTAAGACAGTACCGAGTACCTGTTACATGGTTGCGCTGTTTGGATACTTTCTACGGGTCGATATTCGGGATGTGGGAGTTTTGCGGCCCAGTTAGATTTGGGTGATGCAAAAGGGGGTAAACGTTATAATTATCAGAAAAACCTTCAAATCAATATTTGTGTGGAACTTGCTGTTTGGAGATTTTCTACTGGTCGATTGTAATTCTTAAAGGAATTCGGGATGTGGGAATTTTGCGGCTTAGGTGGATTTGGGGGTTGCAAATGGGGAAAACGATATAATTATCAGAAAAACCTTAAAATCAATATTTGTGTGAAATTTTGCTCTTTGAAGACTTTCTACTGGCCGACTGTATTTTTTAAGAGAGTTTGGGATGCGGTCGTGAAGGGGGAATACCTTATTTTCGCAATTTTTAAATAAGGAAAATGTGCATTTTTTTTTATTCTGGCCCTTTGTGAAATTGTAAATTTGCAAGTAAATAGTAAATAGCGTGTCGGATTGTATTTCTCTAATATGAATATTTCATGGGTTAAGGTTATTGCGCGCTGCTCTTGTTTGCAGATTGGTAGTGGCTACTGGCACGGTTGGGATGCTAGTGTCAGCTGTCTGTACTAAAACTTAATGCGGGATTGTAATAGAAAAAATTTCTGGGGACTTTTAAAAATATAAATACATGTACATATGTATATATACGGAAAATGCAAAGTTACTTAGTTTAGACAATGTAAGAGCTCCCCAAACAACAAATCCTTTTAAAATATATTTATTGAACAATTAACGCAAAACTAAAGATACATATCTACTAAACAACTTAAAGGTCTATTTACATCTAATCCTTTTTTTACAGTGCCCCGTTCCTCCTAATAAAAGAATCTTGGCTCCAGTTCTAATATTTTTTAATAAAGCACGTTTCAGGAGTAAACAAAATAAACTATGAACAATAATATGTGGAGCCGCCGATCGGATGGCTTGTAATTCTCAGTACTCATTAAAACAGCTAATAAATGTAATAATAAGAATGACTCATATAAGCAATACATCTTCTAGTTAGAAAAAAAATGAATGTAATATCGAATTTAACATCTTTATCTAACTGCAAATTAATATTAAAGTGTACAAGATGCTGAAAAGGTTTAAAATTGTAGTACGTATTTTATTATTAATGATCTGCTATGCAGTAGAACTTCGCAGTAACGTTTCGCGTGGCGTATAATAAACAATAATAATACAGATGTGAACTATTTGAAACTTTTTTTTATTTCTATCCTTTGTACATTTTTCAGATTGTGCAAATTTTATGCCAGACTTGAAAATTAGCAAAATTTATTTTCAATGCATTAACGAAGGTTGGTAAATTGCAACTTCTTTTTAATGTAATCACTATATTCGTTGCCAGAACAGTAAGCTGCATTTACTGGTTGCTAGGACTAACAAAGCGGTATGAATAAAAATAAAAATTAAGAAACTTTAAAGAAAAGAGCAAGCACAAAAAATCAACTGAACCAATGTATTGAGCAGTGTGGCTAATATCACATTAGAATGAAATATTGATAACTACTTTACAAGCTTATTTGATCCACCAGTTCATTGTAGACATAATAATTATGGTTACCGTAGCTGTGCAGTCAATTTATAAAAAAAATCTGGTGTGATACACTCACACAACTTCCTTTTACGGTGATCTTATAATTAGTCAAAAATTTTATTTTTAATTTTTAAAAATTTGTGAAAAATTTCAAAAAATTACAAATTCTACAAAAAAGGTACAAAATAGAGCGTTAGTTGAAGAGACAAATTTTCTCTAAAATTTTAAGCTGAATTAAAAAATGTAATAATATACCGGGTGTTCTATTTAAAATAGGAGAATCCCACTTTAGCAGTATTCAACTAGAAAATCACCTAGCTCACATCAATACACATTAAAAATCTAATAAAAAAGTAAAGTTTGACAAAAATCGTTAGAGCCGTTTTTGAAAAAATCGAAAAAAACTTAAAAATTACAAGAGTAAACACCTACTTCCGGTTATGCGATTTTCTTCAAAAGCTTACTGTCTCATCTACATAGTACACAAAACTTATATATGAAGTTTCAACGCCATAACTCTTTTTATTTTTGAGATATTCTGTTCACAGGCAGACAGACAGACAGACAGACAGACACACAGACCAATGAAAAAAAAAATGTTTTTTGGGATCAGGGGACTCTAAAACGTGAAGATCTGTTGAAAACCCAATTTCGAATTTTTGGGGTGAATCCAGTACTTCCTTTATCGTAAAAGGAAGTAAAAATAGGGTCGGTACTTTCATTTTGAAAGTTAACTGTTATAATTTTTTTCGTAAAAAAATGCTAGAAGCATCGCCAACGTTAAGGACTACCGATCTCAGACAATAATTGGAGTTGTAGTTTTGCTCTTCCTCCAAACAATTCTCTTCCATAATACGATTACTTAATACTATTTATTTTATGCTTCAGAGCATTACCGCTATTAACGGAAAGTCACTTTTGGAATAGTATATCAGTACTTTTTCACTTTAGTATTACTAGAATATAACACCTGTACTGTATACATACAGGTAGTTATACACGAACGTCATCTTTATACAGGGTATCCTCAAGCATACCAGAAATACTTTAAGAATCAATTGGATAACCCATTTATAGTCAAAACTATAAATAAACATATATCCTACCCTCAACAGTTAACGAGTTATTCTTGGTTTTTTAATTTGTGGTTAATATTCATTAAAGTGAATTTGCCAAATACACTTTTTAATATTAACTATCATTATTGTTATTATTTCCAAAAATATTTCGAAATTATTCCCATTGCGATCGATGAACAAGGCTCTGCGTCGTAAAAGTGATTGCTGTACTCTTAGAATTTGTGGGTTATTGCAAATAGTATCTGCAGTCGGTTGTATCCTAACACGTAATTCTTCCATAGTGTGTATTTCCGTAGCCTAAACTGTTTCATATGACCCCAGAGATAAAAGTTCTTGGAGTTATGTGGTAATTCAAATAATCCAATTAACCGTACATTTAGAATACAGTCACCATATTCACATGAAATATTTGTTTGAAATGGCAGAGTCGTCTAAAATAAAAATTAGTAATTCCGTCTTTTGTAAAGCCCTTGTAAGCAGATTATCTCCAGGCGTCTGAATCTAGTTACAAAATCTTAAACGAGCTTCTGCATCATTGACCAGAGCTTGAACTCTTTGGTGATGATATGCGTGCAAAACGCTCTCTTCTATTGTTCTCTAAGCCTAATAAGTGACAAAACAGTGGTTTATAGTAAAATAATGCACTTATTTGGGCATAATAAATTTGAAATCTTGATATTCCAGTACTCATAAAAACTCTCCGCATACTTAACTTCGGAAATTCTTCTAATAAATTAATAATTTGCTCTTCATTGTTTGCGGGTATACGAACAATACCTTAGCCAGCTGCATGCCTTGGTTGGAATTCTCGGCGTTCCCTTAACTGCCTATAAGAATTAGTGAAAACTTTAGGTAACCTTCTGTTAGGATAGCCTCTTCTGCATTTTTCTAGCGCCGCTAAATCATTGCCATAACTCAAACTATAGACATATGTAATATATGTGTTCTGTGTTCAAAAATAATCTCGGCATTTTACTTAGGGATGTTAAAAGTTGTTTAATTCAAAAATTGTAACGATTTGACTTTTTAATAATTTGACAGTTACCACCGGAAGCTATATTATTTTTTGTCAATAATAACGTTCAATTGTAATGAAAAACAGATATATTTGATGTCTTCCGTGATATTGGCCCGAAAAATAAGAATAATCCGTTAACGGTTGAGTTTAGGATGTTATTTAGACTTTTTGACTCCAAATGAGTTACCCAATTGATACCCAAAATACTTCTGGTACGTTTTGAGACGCCCTGTATATGTATGACATTCTAATAACTAATGTTACGCTCTCAAAAAAAAGTTTAAAAAGCAATAAATACATGGACATAACAAAGAGAAGCGGAAGTCATGAAGATATAATGTAAAGAACATCCAGAGAAGCTGAAGTTTTGTTGTGAGGAAACGGAATCGGAGCTAGTAAAAAATACGAACGAGCAAAAGAACAAATGACGTCTAAATTAGCAAGTGACTAAATAAAGCAACAAGCAACTGTCCTACTCCCAGATGAACAATATGATCATAGAAAGTAGGAAAATTGAGAACAAAAAGCAACTCCAGATCTATAATTCAATATATGTACCTATCCGGACATACAGATTAGAAAGCTGAGAATGGTCAACAACTTAAGAAAAAATAGAGTAAGCTACACCAGAATTAGAGAATAACTAGAACCAACACCCTTAAATGGAAAAATAGAAAACATACAGTTAGGTTGATACGGACATATACTCAGATTGGATGCATAAAATACCTAAACACGCCATTGATGTAAAACATGGTGTTGCAGATGAGAGTGATTCCATGGTATCGGATGTAGCGACCTGGGGGATTGGCATAAGGGCTGTTATTGGGAGCATATTCTGGTACCGGTGCCGGTGACCTAGAGTACGGTTTAGGACGCGTTCAGAATAGTATTTACTAGTACCGTGGCAGACGGTCCAGCGAATAGGTTAAGAATTTGTCTCAGATCTGTTGTCCGGTACCGAAACCAGCAGCCACGGGAGTAGCTTTCTGGATTAGAGTTCAGGAAGGTTTCTTCAGGTAGGTCGATGGACTCGAAAGAACTCGTACCGGCCGTGGTTCATCTTTCAGGGTAAAACGAAATCCGGATCGGTACGGGTGACGATTCACTCCAATAAAACCCAGCTTTGGGTTCGACAGGAAAACCTACTCTGGCAGCTGACTTGGGCTAAGCCTAGAGGGCCTAGTACTCGGCACCCTCAATTGGCGCGGGACTGTACTAGTCGCTCGATTCAAGTGCCCGCAACAGGCCGAGCATCCTCGTCTTATCTCTTTTGGGCCTTTATCTGTACCATATTTTGAGAAAAATTAAGTAGGAATGCGCGTGCTTGATGCACGCGGATCCGCGCACCGCTAGGTCTTTTCGCTTATTGCAAGTCTCCGCGCACCCGAGATCAAGCAGCAATTTATATCAGTTGGCTGAGTTCAAATTCTGGCATTATTAATGCGTACATTTACATTCTATTAAAATAGTATTCACTCGTCCTGATATATTTTTAGTGCAATGTTGCATACAATACGCAACGGGCGGAATGCTGCAGTTCGAAATTTATTTCAGCGGTCTTCTGTAAAAATGATGTATTGGGTATAGTACAGAAATTCATTCCACTCCGATATGAAACATACCCTGAAGGGTAATTAAGCAGCAGTTACAAGTTGTTAGTAGCGAAAGTTTGATTTTGACATGACGGTTCATTACCTCTGCAACGAACAATTCCCATCGTGGGTTATAAACGAAATCACGCAAACTAGATAAGCTGCCATCTAAAAACAAGAGCCTTTCAAACTATCGCAATACCTCATATCCTATTGACTACCATCCATTTTACGCTCCATTTATCGCGGCGAAGAGATATTTGTGTTTGCGTCTCTCGCCTAATCTCCGATTAAATCCTAGAAAAGTTCCAGATGCTCCAGATTTCCACCGCAACTTTGAGATGCAAATATGACGATCTGTTTTGGTGCGCCTGCCAGAATACTTCATAAGATGCAAATGCAATGCAAAAATGCAGTGCGCTCTCGTTCCTTTGTGCTCTGCAAGTCGAGGGTTTTTGTGTACGGATGTTATAACTCTGGATTTACTGGTTTGAATGCACCGGGCCTGAGGTGCATTTTTATGGTTCAGATTTTATCAACTTCTGCGTGTTAGGCAGAGTTTTAAATTTTAGGAAATCCAATAAATCAGTCAACCTCTCAACAGTTTTTAAAATAGCTGTGACCATGTACGTTTCCACATTTACATGTTAGTTTTTCATTAGGAAACTTCCTACATTCAGATCTCGAATATAAACTTTGCTAATGATGTAGAAAAGGTCAAGTGTGAACTTGAACATTGTGGATGTAGGTAGTCGTGTTGGCTTTTAACACCTCTTCAGGTCGCGCGCTATGTTTCTAGTGACGGTGGAGTTTTTTGGAGTCATAATTTATCAAATTTCCCGGGTTTACATTGTAGCTGGTCTCCGAGAGTTGTAGTGCAAGAGTAAACTATAATGTCGCTTTGTTTTAATTACCAACACATTTGCTGAAACGACACACTCATACTTTTAGGAAGTTTCCGAAACAGACCTGACAAAGAAAAGGGATAACCACAACTTCGCTAAAGTAGATGAAAACAAAATTATTATTAATGGAGTTGGAATAAATAGTTAATTTTTACCAAATACACATTTCTCAGCATTAAATGAATTTTATATACTTTGCACATAATTTACAGTTCAGAAAAATAATTATTTCTTAGTTTAGTAAAAGCTAACGTGTACAATATTTTTTTCCTTTTGGAAAATGGACTATAAGGTAGGACTCTGACAGAAAAATTATGTCGATCGGTAGCGGTCGTTCAACATTTCAAATACATTTACTTGAATGCGCCTACTCTGACAACGTCGAACGGTCACGATCGATAGCGGTCGATGTCGACCGTCCAGCACGAAATTCAATTCGACTGGAAAACTTTCTTGTTGGACGATAGCAGACGATAGTTGGCGCTTGCGTAGTTCAGTGCAAGTTGCACAGAACGATACTCAATGCACACTAAACCGTATACGCACGTGGCTACATAACCCCAAAGTTTGCTTTTGTTTTCTAAAATTTGAAGACTGTGATTTTGAGTACTATAAAAACGAAAACACTACAAAATTTTGAGGTTATGTGTGTTTATACGAGAACAATGACCCTCATGGACGCTGGATGCCGAACGACGCTGTCAGATGTTCACTCACATTTCAAGCGATTGCGGGCGATCGTAACCGTTCGATTGCGAACGCTTCCTGGCCTGTCAGAGTCCTACCTTAAGGATTTGGTGAACTCCAAGCCTGCCAATTCTTCAACAACCTGTAATGTAAACTGTAGCGATACTTCTAATCAGGCTGTGGTTCACACCATCGTTGCAAGATGTATTGTAACGAGGCTTTCAGTATCACCGTCGTTGTGTTGCTTTGTTCTAATTATTTAACCTTTTGTTACCATCTAGCTCAGTTTATAACAAGAGACCCCTTACCTTTTACTCCCAGTCAAGGTTACGCAAGCAACAAAGCTGATACTAAAATAAAAATCGATCTGTTACAAATCAGTGCAACACAAGGACATATTAACTTCAAATACTCAAAAATAAAACAAAATATCAGAATAAATTACATGGGCATTGATGGTGTTAATTACTAACTTTACAACTACATGCAATATAGCTTGGTTCTACACGCATTTACCAGTCAAATCAACTAGTGTAATTATGGCTGAGATAGAATTGTCATTAAAGAATATTTAAAAAAACCCGGTTAATTGTCTTATACGCTAATTTAGAATCACCGTTCTTGTCTAAAATCCGACATGTTCCCGTTATTGTGCCGATCGTAGCAATGTAACCGAATACTCCCGTGATAGCGTGATGCTTGACGTCACAAGGTGCCACACATAAATATCACCGCTTTTTACTGGAGATGATTCAATATGGCTCAATTTGTTAATTCCTCATTTTTCACATGTGCATACCACCAACCGTTGCTAATTGCATGCACGTACGCAGCACATTTATTTCCGTGTAGCTGGATTTTTCTTGTAACTTGAAGACAAGAACCGCTCTTCGGCTCTCCGTAAAGTTTTTTTCTTATACTCTCTATATAGTTAAAACAGAAATTTAATAAAAAGTTTTGATTGCAGTTCAAATAAATAAAAAAGTAGATTATTACGTTAGATTCTTATATACACACTTTGCTTGAATAGTTAACTCTGTTTTTCATCGTGTTACAGCCAAAATAATTACTATTTTGAGCTGTTTTTCCGTTGTGCAATTATAGCGTGTTGTTTAGAGACTCTGAAGTGACAGCAAATAAAACGATATTTTTAAGTTTTGTTAGCTTTGCGGTGTTAAAAACAGTTTGCAAATTGTCAAATTCATTATTATATTGCATTTTGGAACACTTATTTTAAATGGTTTCATTATCAGTTATTGAAAATATTCTAAGCTTGCGGGATGTATTTTATAGTTTCTGGTGTTCTTGCGTAGATCATAGCATGGACCCCTTAACGACCGTATACATATTATTATTATTGTTAAATCTCACATTCTTTTTATGGTAAATGCAACGTTGCAAAGAAAACCCCATTCAAGGTACCTAACAAGTTCAAAGTGACCCAGTAGCTCAGCGTTAGGACTAGATCGTAGAATGAAATTAAAAGAGACTTGTTCGTGATGTACAAAAAAAAGTGTACCTTGAAATATACGGAGACCAATTAGTTTTATAGTTTTACAACGCCACTTTGTATGTGTCTGCTACGGACGTAATGATCAACTTCAACCAGAAAAATCTCCTCTAGGGAGTGGGAGATGCGCGTATACAACTTTAAAATTTGTCCTACTGCAAGAATATGTGAAACTGCACCTTGCTCCACAGATTAAAATCTTACAGCAAATTTAAGAACTCTAGTAAGATAGTATTCATAAAACACATTTATCCGCCCATATTTTATGATCGCATCAAAGAATTTAGTGTGATAATAAACCTTCACATGTGTTTGCCAGGGACACAATTCCACAAGGGAAAACACTTTTGACTTAAAACTTTACTGCATTTCTAACGGGAAGACGCCCGAAACAGTACTGTATAACCCAAAGTTATTTACAAAACGCATTAAAAGTTAACAGGGTTCTACGAATGCAAATCCATATAGCTTATTTAAAATTGGAGTAAATCACACATGCAATACTAAGTCAATAAAACATATTCAACTTAGCTTGGTGCAGCAATTTAATATGCAATGATGCGGCTGAGCACCGGGGCTAAGAGAAGATCCGCAAACGAAAATTATAGCGCAATAGTGGCCAAAAATTTGTTACCGCGGTTAGTGGTTGGGCTTCTATGAAACCAAAATGGACAATTTGAGGATAACGACGGAAAAAATTGGTGTCAATCTGGAGGCCACATGACGAAAGACGATTCCAGGGCTGCATCGGCTTTCTGAATAAAGAATGCACACTGTCAATTCAAAGATTTACTACAAAAATCGGCGTTGATCTACACACTGGTAACGAAAGATTTTTTATAAATATATGCGGTTGGAAATCGATACAAAATTCCACGGCACTCAAAACGAGACTATCTTGGAGTTTCATATTGACAAGCTGGGTTATAATATGTCAAAATTGGCACAAGGCTGTACAAACAGCTACATTCATGGAACGATAACGCTATCCCGCACACACTCTCTGCTCGGTGTTCGGCTTCCAGTTTGACAGTTTGGCATAGGGAAATCCTACAAGACGAATTACCAACCCCCTCTTCGTTGTGCATAAAAAAGGAGTGGCTGCGTCAATTCTCAAATTGATCTAATATCAAATTACTTATCAATTGCACTGTATTATATGGTATTTAGTATAATCAAGGACCAGAGATTTCATATTTTAGGAAAATAACTCTGGGGTTTACAAATGGGTAACCTAGATCAATATTTCAGAATAAGTCGGAACCAACATTGTTCAGTAGCACTATAAGCATAGTATTTAACAAAGCCTGACATGCCCATTGCATATTTTATCTTATTAACACAAACTGAAAAACCATATTATTATCTGCCCTCTCTATCCGAACTGTCGGATAACGGTATAGTTAAATCGCTCGTTTTTAAACCGGTTTCCTGCGCCTACACTTTGAAATAATTAGTCCTCGTCTTCTTTGTGAATTCTCCTTTGTCGAAATTCTTGCGCATATGGCGCAATAATGTGTGTATAACGTAATATGATAAGGGCCGTACCACATTAACAGCACCGATTCAGTAGATTATAAAGACTAAATCTGTTTTAGGATGAGAAAGCCCCAAAGTGCGCATGATAAAAACCGCTGTATGCCAACAACGTGCCTAAATATCGGTAAAGGGCTTGCATTGTCTCATATTATTTACAATTCTTTTGAGTTATATTTGTGTTTATTATGCTTCCACAGTTTTCATATCACGTGTGTACTTATTAAGTACGAAAATTTTAAATGGTGTCGCTAAGCTATAACAGGCAAATTTTACTTATTTTTTATATATTCTTTTAAAATGTGATGATATATACTAAGAATGAGCATACTATAACCACAGCTGCACCTAAATCAGGTCCAACTATTAATTAATGCAGTTTCTAAGTGTAATTTTTAATTTTACAGGTATTTCTGACAGTTCTGAAAAACGTCATAGCGATATAATTTTAACAATATTTTCACTTGATACCATTTGCAAGAGTATTGCAAATTTACATTTTAAAGACAAACCTAAGTCCCAAATAGGCTTAAATAGCATCCAGTTGATTTAGTCGTGTCAAATACAAGATAAATACTGAAAACAGTATAATTACCACAGACGCTTCTTTGAGAAAAACGTCTCCTTGCAAAACCATGGAAAGTAAGCTTCTAATTTCTGCAAATTTAAGCACAGGTATTAACATATTTAAAAATTCCTTGCAAGGAGATCCTTCCTATAAATAAGCTCGAAGCAGACGCAAAAGAAACCAAAATTACGCAGATCCCTTTCACTGCGATATTCAACGATCCTCTTTAACTCCTGCGCCGCGCCGTGCTCATTACCCGTCGGACAGTACCAGTCAACGACATGACGGTTGTAAGCTAAGGACAAGCAGTAACAAGCTCATTAAACTCCGCTTTGGCACATCCACAAAAGTTCAGTAAGCGAGATCGGGTTATGGAACAAACCGAATTGCATGTATGGCTGCAATTGGATTTGTGTTGGCAGACTCAGACTTCATTTACAGAGACATAATCGCAAAAACTCCCAGTTGTAATTACGGAATTGTTGTCAGTGCGTTTTCTTCTAGATGTTAGATTACAAACCAATCTAAAACTTCTTTCGTTGAAAGAGTAAGTACACCTAATCAATATATGCTTTGAAATATAAAATAGACAAAATCAGATAATAAAATAAACGATTTCAAACAATAATATTTTACTATACAAAAAAATCAGTTTTTAACGAAAAAAAAGTAGCTACGTTGCATTAACACAGCATATTATCCGATTTGTGGATTGGATGGGTTCGCAACCAGTGTTACCACTATGGGCCAGTTGTCGCAATGGGGTGAATTGTTGGGGCAAGATTGATCATCTGTGTCTGCATATTGCAACCACTTGGCGCCAGAACCTATAAAAATATTGGGAATATTGTCGGCGTTTATATCAGACGAATAAATTGACCCATAATGTTTCTGACACAGAACAACGCTGTTATTATGAGGGAATGGTGACGTTTAAATGATTCCGGAAACCACAACTCTACAATGCTTTTTGTTCCGATTCTCTGCAGTCGAGAAGGGTGGGTTCACTTACGATAGAATTGTGGATTTACGATAGTTTAGAAAGACTATCCAATCCGCCAAGCAGTTTCTTGTATTTGAAAGATACGTGAATTATTTAATGAGAAAACGGGGTCCAGCTAGCGTATTCAGGCGGTGTGCTTAGCGGCCACAAACATGGACTTACCTTTGATGTCTATGTTCTCTAGAATACCTGTGAATACTAACGAATATTTAAATGGATAATTGATTGTTTACCGTCACGTATTTCGTAGGTTATATATGCGAAAATGGCAATGTGGTAATACCCTAAATGACGTCAATGTGTATACGAGTATAACAAGTGACGGTTAAATTATTTAAAAGGCGAGCACACTGCAGGGGGTTTCTGAACTTTATCTATAAACTAGCGTACAACATGAAACTTGACTCAGTCAAACGTTGATACGAAAGGTTTACTTTTTGCAAATATAACGCACTTCTTGCCTAAGTATCGAAGTCACACCCAGTTAACATTTACAGATCTACCTCTTTAGCCTTTTCCAGTGCTGTACACTCCATAGCGGCGACCGTGTCTAGAAAGCATTTTTGCTTAACACATTGAAGGAAATGAAGCGAACCCTTCTTCCTTGAACAAGATGTTTACGTCAATTTCCGGATATGGCTGACGGTGAATTGCCACGGCTTAGTGGGACGGTGACAAAAGGATACGAAACTCGAGAATAGTCCAGAATTTACTTGACATGAAACAAATGTTTCAAAATACGTAAAGGAATAAAACGTCAATCAGGCCTTGACCGTAACCGAGATAACACTCGTAACAAGAAGTAAGAATTTCTTTCGGTATACGACTATTCTTTTGGATGCATTGTTCAGCACGATACGTCCGCTTTTGTTGGGCGCCAAAAACTCAAGTCCCGAAACTGAAGTCGCGTTGTTCTTAACTTAAGTGAAACGATGCGGGCAGTGGTAAGCTCCATCTCAAGTGGCTGTAAAAGAAGAAATAAATCAGGAAGCTGTAGAGCTGTGGTACTACTGAAAAATTTGACAGATTAATTGGTACTGATAGAATATCTATGGGGAAAGACAAATTCATAAGATAGTTGAAGAAATACCAAACACATATATTGAAGATCTTTTACAGGGTTGGTGCTACAGCTATCACTTCGAATTAAATACAAGATTTTCTGAATTCATATGCAGGTTTGTTCTGAGACTTGGTCACTCCAAAACAGTGCTCGAACATCAGTTTGCAAGCATAAGGACGTATTGTAATCGTGAAAAAATACTTTCCGAAATTTCGTCTGTCTTTTGGGGGCGTAGCTCAAAAACTATTATTGAAAGAATACGATATTTTGCATGCAGATAAAATTGTTATCTATTTTTTGCTTTAACTGAGAAATAGAGTCAAGTAATAATTTGCACATAGCATAGGGGTTTACCCTTGACGAAATTGGTACCCAAAAGATACAGGGTGTACATTGTAACGTCAACGCGTCTCTTATAACGCAGTCATAAGCGAATATGATACTGATTAGCAATTGCATTCAACCCTTTTCATTTTCAAATTAATGTAATGCGCATTACTAAGTGTCACTATTTTAGTATTATCAGTAACCTTAAAGTATTTGTTCAAATGCATATTTTGTACATAATTTTAAACACTTTTCCAATGCACCTTATTTATTAAACTAGTTAGAAGGATTTCATAAAGCTGAGATTTTTATTTTTGGAAAAAATAAGCATATTTGGGACCCATCAGATACAGGGTGAACATAATAAAAGGGACAAAAATGTTCACCGATCGTTGCGGAGCGCACTTACGAAACAAGTTTCGTGTAAAACTTTAGAAATTTTAAAATAATTAGTTTCTTTGTGAGTTCCATCGATCATTATTTTCAAAATGCTGTTAATTATTATTAGATTATGATATAAATTTAAAACATTACACTAAGTCAGATATCGAATGAACAATATATCAAAATCGAATGACTAATAACATAAGTCTCTCCAGGGTCATATATTGATTGAACATAGCTTACTTATAATTTAAAAATATAGTCACAATCTAAATTCAATTTTCCATTATCTTAAAATCATTTTGCAGAATGTCGGAAAAATTGGCAGTGCTACTCACTCAAGAGATCTTTAAAGTACCTGCCACTCAATTCAATAAAATGTTAAAAAACTTCGTTAAATGTCAATAGACCCTATTCTAGCTTGTTTCAACGTGCGGTAGGTACAATATTTGAATTATTTTACTTTACAGAATTCTCTATGAATAATAAAATATATATGCGTTTATAATGATCTAATCTTTTTTATGTTTGTTGAAACCGTTATTTTACTGGACTTCGTCCATTTTGTAAAATTCCTTAATAATCAGTAAAGTTTGGCAATAATGTCAAGTTTTCGGAGATATTGTATAACTACTACTGTAAAATGTAAAAATTAAAGCAACTGAAGTCAATTTGCTTCGTCCAGGTTAAAGGGATTTTGGTAGCACTTATGACAATAAATTTATATATTTTTCTGTGATGAAATGCAGGCCCACTATAGAAAATCTCAGAGCAATGAGAAATGTCTGCGGTGCTTAACTGTGAGATAAGAATATTACCTTATTTCTGAACCTCTAAAACGGCTTTCTTGATTTCAAATACGTGGAACTTCACTGCGCCTTACAAACGACAACAGTACAGGACGTTTCAAAGAAATCTATTAAGATAACATCTATAATATTAAATTAAGCGGGTCAGCCTTGCAGCTGTGATTCGAACAAAGAGTTTTCAAAGCAGGTTCTAACAATTCTACTTGCGCGACATTAGCGTGAAAGAATTCTACAGGGAAACATAATATTAATACACCCGTGCAAAGCGCTGAATGCATTACTGCACTGTTAACGGGAATACGCCCAAAACTATTTCACAACGCACAACTTATTAGAAACACATACAAAACTTGGCGACACGTGCATTATCTCCTTCTCGGTACATAAAACGCGTTTCAAATTAACGGTAGATCACAAATGCATAAGATAATAAACCATAAGTGGCTTAGGTGGGTGCAGCAAATTAAGAGAATCAAGGGAAGTCAAAGAAAGTCATACCCCGGGCAGACGTCTCACAAAAACTCCGCGTATAAGTATAAGTAATGAAGATGGGTACAAAGATGAAGCAATATCAAGAATACTACTATACCGTTTATGTGTTTCGTCGATTGTAAAAAAGCCTTTGATAAAGTCCAACCTATCAAATTAATGAAAAGACCAAAACATCACTCTAGATCAAAATGTATTGATTTACTGGAACCAGACTGTTGTATTTCAATGTGGCCACAAACGGAGTATTTATAAAAAGAAGTGCTAGGAAAGTTTGATCGCCTACACGTTTTGACCTCTGCGCCCTATTCGTAGTTCAAAGTGTTTTTGGGAAAAAACAAAGAAATAAATCTTTGAGAAAATATACGTACTGAGCACAGTAAAATTCGCAAATGAAACTATAACCCTGTCTAAATCTTAGAAGATTTGCAAGACCTGGTGGACAATGTCAACCGAGAAACTGTGGCAATGGAATTAATGATACCCACAGACAAAGTCACAGGCTAACTATAAAATTCGTGTAAATTTCGAGGGAAAAAGATCTAACGTATGGAAGAATATAAATACATGTTTGCATTAACACCGAATTAATTTGCAAGAAATACATTTATTAAATATAAATCAATGTTTTGTAATCCAAAGCTGCACCTATACATATGGCTGCGGATCTTGAAATGTTATGTATGACCTGTAACGATATGTTTGTACAGCTCTTTAGTTTGGATATTAAATTTAAAGAAGACGTCTCCTACGCTTTAGTATCGTTATACATTATTCGCCCTGTTTGTTTAACTTGCTAGCTCAGTATGCATAAAACTATCAAATACCCCAATCGTCGCCAATCAGAAACAGGAAGATGCTCGGCTCCTGTAGTATTCTCCGACTGAAACTAAATTCACAACATGAACAAGCAAAGTTAGTTTGTTTATACATATATTTAAATAAAATAAAATAGGATTATACTTTAAAATGAATGGGCATTGTTGCCACAAACATTGTTAATTAATAAAATTAAAACAATTGGTGATATTGCTTGGTTATACCGACTTTTACATTTCATAAACATACATATCAATATTAAGAACGCTAAAATAACTGTCTTTAAAAACAAACGTTAAAGGGCGTATGAGCCGGCTGTCGGATTTCGTGCTTAAGAACCCGTATTCTCAATTCTCACATGTATTATTTGTTTAAAAAATACATTACATTGCTCCCGTGAAGGCTTTTTAAAGTTAATCGCGAACACTAACTGCGTAACTACAAACATTTTTTAGTTATCGGGTTACCTGTGAATCCTCAAAGCCAGCTGATTGGTATGTTGCTTATTAAGATCAGCCTCGAACTGCAAGGTGCGACGCGTGGAAAATTACCACACCTGATTCGGGTAATCCTTGGCTGTCATCTGGCGCCTGAATGACGGCTGACGTCTTTTATCAACAATAGAAGTCACGACTATAATTGATTCATTCGCAATTTGCTTACTCACTCAGTACACGATGAAAAAGACATGTACTTGAAGTGTAAACGCTGGCTTACTGCACACAAACACCCTAGGTAGAGAATTATATAAGTCGTCGTATTGCAAAATTTAATTTACTGCAGGCACATGCACCCACATATAACTTGGAGCAAGGCCCGTTGGCTAATGAATTGTTGCCTGCGAAAGATTAAGTTGAAATTTCCTGCGATGTTCGAAGGATTCCAATGGGTCTTGGCACACCTATAGATTTAAGCAATGCACGCAAAACAGGACCGCTCTCGCACTTTCGGTTATGTTAAATTACACTGATGGCATACAACAGTAACAAGGCATGCAATTACCAACTGGTTATGTCTATAATTATGAAAATAAAGCATCCAAACAAGGGAGACAAATTCCTTTTCAGACCCCAGTTACTATATTATGTGAAATTTAGACTATTAAAGTGTAAATTCGAAAAAAAAGCATAAAGGGTCATCGAAGAAGGGATGAGATTAATAAACGGAAAAATAAGACTCGTTGATGTTCTTTCAGTGCTAAAAACTAATTCTGGATACATAAGTGCTAACAAATCAGAAGTATTCACTGTTGTACACCATAATTCAGCGTAGAGTAAATGGAAATTCTAGCTTAGCACATTAGAGAAAACACCAACATAAGCGTCGAAGAGAGAGACAATTTCAATGAGATAATCGCAACCTAAATAATAGATATATGTTTTAATTCTGTTTCAATGTGTCTGCTTTGGTAGCAGATACATAATTATTCAATGGGTTTAAACGCTATTATAATATTGACAGACGTAATTAAATATTATTTTATATCTTGCCTTTTCCAAGTCTCAATATTGTGACGAATCACCACCCTTGGTAGGTATAAACCGTTGCTTAGCCAACCAAAAGGAAACTTTGATGTTATTAACCCTGGCGGGTACATTTTTCCATTAACGCTGCAGTTCGCATTCTTCTAATTAACTTCGGCCCGGATTCCTTCGGCGCGTCCAAAAGCTGCGATCGATGAATATTTCAATACAAAGCTTCAGCGGGCTATTTTGCACGGAATGCCGCCATACATCCACACAATATTGGTATTCATAACGGGGGTATGAAAAGCCAGCAATTCCCGAGGATCTGCCAACTAAATGGGGCTCTGGCAGCAATAAATCAAGTAAAAGTAGACTAACACGATGTAACCCTCCCGGTATCTGTCAATGGGCTCACACGCGCGAGAGCTCGTGGAAGATCCATCTGTTGGGGGTGTTTGAGCACATAACAGCCTGCGGCCTGATTTCCCCAGGAATTAGAGAAGTTTTCGCTCCCCAGTGCCCTTTGCACGTTTGGAAATGAAGCTGGTTAGTAATGTAGGGAAGACGTCTTTCCCAGAACCCCACCTGCCTTTTATAAAATAAGCACAGTAATAGCTTTGTGTGAGGTGTAAGGTAATAACACAGTTTGGATAATTCTGTAACTGCGAGGATAATAGCATTGTTGTTTTAGGGTCTGTAAGGGCGAATCTTACGAGGATAAATAGATTTATTATCCTAGTTAATTTTGGACGCGGAAAGTTTGCAGTGCAACAACGCTGGCCTTGAAACCAATTTCGGAACTCTCTAGACACGCCGATGAACTGGGCAGACTATATCTACCCTAAAAACTCAATTAGAATATTTATTTATTAAGTTGACATTCCAAACAACTTATTACAACCTATTCACTTCTGGCAGCCACGTTTACATTATAGTATTGATTTTTTATCTAAACTTATTTTTCCTTTTATTGTTAGCTAATTCTTGAACACTGCAATGTTTCTTACCTTATTTACCTCAGTCGTGGTTAAGGAAAGCTCCTATTGAAATGAACTTAACAATTACCGTAAACTCGTGCTAATCTTAAAAGGTTAGCTCCAAAAATCTACTCAAGTAAAAGCCAATTTGTTCATAGAATCATAAACAACAAACATATACTGCCTTTTAAAGAAACAATACTAAATAGTAATACCGTTATGAACTACATTATAAAAGAAATTCCTATTTCTACAAGTCATTTATATGCCACTTATATAACACTATAACGTCCATTTATGTACACTAGTACTTTTGCTCAGCACTAAAATTAATTGCGCCCCTTCCCCCGATATCTCCCTCTCTGGATTTTTTTGGTAGATACTGACTATGAGGTATGACTTATGAGTAAGGGATAAGACTTATCCGCTACGTATGGAACATGCATACATACGTAGGTGCGTAACCGCGAATTAAATTTTGCCTAGTCGTTTTGATATCTCTGGCTTTGCTAGGTCAAAAAGGCTGCTTTTACTACGCAGTTATTTACAAAATTTAAATCTGCTCTTATTATACAATTGTATTAACACTAATTTATCCACCCGACACCTCTTTGTATGATTTATTCGTGCTATTAGTCCGCAGCGCATACGGCACAGCGTTGACATACCAAACAATAATATAAAATAATTTTTACAGCTGTTTAAACAACGCCTTTTTGCTGACAGAGAACAACAAAAAGCTTGCGCGTATGCACTTTAGCGCGTTAATAATTATTTAACCTCTGCTACGGCTGCAATGGTCAATGGCAAATGAACTAATTTGCTCTGATTCGCTCATCTTGAGTGATAATTGCCGAATTTTAGCTCTTCTTAACTTCCTGGCTCCTACTAGCAAAAGAGCACAATCTGTAAGTCTTCCACTCGCTCTGTGCCGTTCACCGGCTACTGTTTCCTCGCTTCTCTTCGTTTGTAGTTCCCCAGGACTAATAGCAGCTTCGCTTTTGGCTGGAGCTGTGTCCATATTCAAAACTAGATCATTAAATGCAGCAACCCCTCTTCGAGGCAAGCTTCTCAACGTTGGCGAGAAATCTACAAAAGTATTTGGCGCACGTTTAAATTTTTACCCATGTTGCTAAAACTAGTTTTTGAGCTCTATTAACAAACAGTAGATACATATATGTACCAATCGGATGAATATCAAAATGTTATTCCTGACACCATAAAGCCTAGTCCTGTTGCTATATCAAATGCCTATCATTTCTTTCCACAGGCTTTACTCTTCTGTTTAATTTCAATAAACAAGTGTTATACTGGTGTAAGGTTGTCTGAAGTATATGAATATATTGTATGTACCCCTTCATATTTTTAAAAGCTGTTTGTCTTTTATTTTCCATGTAGTAATAGTTTCTCTAACAAAACCTACCAATTATGTTATTTAAAGTAGTTAAGTCTGAGATACAACTAAAATTCTGACACATCGTCCAATCACTCTTTTTATGGATTGATGCCATCATTGCTACGATCCTTGCGGACTTCTGCTTTTTATATGGGTGTTTCTCTTTCACATACTATTTTGAAAGCATAGTCACCCACTTGTTGAATGATTTCTGATAAAAGTTCGTTCACTTATGGCCTTTTCCTAATTTTTTTATGCTGCTTCAATTCCAGTTCTGCTACTTCGAGTTTTTAAATTGTGTATTTCACAGTTGTTGCAATTAGACATTGGTTAAAATCACAATTGGTTTCTTTTATAAACCTACATATCAAATGCAAGTTATAGATTTGTATATAGAATGACAGATTATTTATCACACTTCGTAATAATAAGCTCTATTACCTTTTTCACCTTTTACAGGTACATGTTGAAATTGATAAAATGTGGAAAAAGTGTTGCTTGTTCTTTGGCTAATCGCAAACCACATGTTTATGTCGTTTTCCTCTACTAAAATGTTATTTTTTCACTTATATTCTACGCCAGACACAGTATCTCCAAAACGAGGTGACTGCTAAACGTCACACAATTTTTGCACAGTGTCGGCCAACTTACTATCGTCTGTACACTTTTTTCTCTTATGTTCTACTACTTTCCAAACAAAAATAAATCGCTTTGTGCTATAGAGGAGTAGTTGTAGAGGACGGCCTGTCTTCATGCGGGTGAATACTGCATGCATTTCTACTTTTTGTTATTTACTTACCTGGCGCAGATAGTACAAGAATTGTAAGAGGCATATTTACAAAGTTGTGCGAAATAAGGTTTAAAAGAACCGTCTTCATGCTCTAAATAGCTGTTTAAAAATTATATTCCAAAAAGGAAAGCCAACTGCCGGTTGAAATAGAGGTTGTCTCCATTCATATCTACTTTGTTAAATACCCTGCGGCGATATAATTGCGATATAATTTCAAACTTGCCCATACCTGAAGCATTAGTAAACATATTTGGTCTCCTTCCAGCATTTTGGATACACATTTTACTAACCAGAGACCGCGTGGCGCAGTTGGGTAAGCGCCAGGCTTGCTTTAAGCAAGTCCTCGGTTCGAATCCCGCGGGGGTCAGAATTTTTCCGTATCCTTGGCGATTGGAATAGGGCTCGGTGAAATCATACACAGTTGGGCACCAAATTAATTGTGCTCTACTCAGAAACACAGACCTAAGAGATAGAATAACAAGGTCAACACATCACCAGGACACACACCCCACACAATGGTTGCTGCGCAAGCACCAAAGGCGCGCTCAACTCTGTATCCCGAATCCGGGTCAAGTTGAGCATTGTACCGCCAGATCCCACCAGCCTCTACACCACAATGTAAATGCAGTTACAGATAAGAAATATATACATACATACATACGTACATTTTACTAACAAACTTGTTATTTCCAATTGATATTTTAAAATGTCACCGTCATTTCCACTAAAATTTTGTATCTTCCGATTTACTATTAAGCAGGAAAATTTGAAAATTGTCAAAATAAATTCGCATTGGACATTACAAACTTTCTAATGTGATAATGAGATTATAAGGCTGTTGTAATTATTAAATGAAAATGTTATTGTTTGTATTTTTGCTTAAAATAGTTTTAAGTACGGTCCTTGTTGACTAATGGAACTTGACACGAAATAATGAGGGTTTAGCAAGTTCGAAAGGATTAGAAAGGATTACCTATAAATTGCCTAAGCGGACCAATTCGTGGCCTAGTGTACTGTTGTACTTTATTCTTATTGTTGAAGTTATTTTATGGTAGTTCACATACTAGTTTTCTTTATAATGGTAAACTTCTCCACAACTCAGCAAACACATATCTGAAGTTTGATGAATAGCATACTAGATTATTGATAAACTACAAGTAACATTTAAACTTCGCCTTGTGATTCGCGACACATTTAACTGTAAAGTAAAAAAGAGATGAAAATCGGAAATAAAAAAAAAACAATTACTGACTGATGCATAAAATCTATGACTTGATTTGAACGTATTTTACCACCTACACACTAGTCTTAATTTACTATTGTGGCGACAGCACCACTTAACGCTCAATAAATCTTAAATGATTGACAACCCCATTATCTGCTAAACAATCACGTACAACCGATACCTATCAGCATGCAAATTAATTGCAACTGTTTACAAACCCTCAGAGGGATGTGAAATCCTCTATGGAACGAACAGATCGTACAGCCGTATTTATTAAGTTTAGAAGATTGCGTTTTAACCAGTATTCTATTTACAATAAAAATACAGACATTAGTAATCCAGCAGAAGTATACCATAGGACAGAAAATTGTCTTGTAAAGAGTTCATGATTACATGGGCTATGATGTTATCTAAAGATACCTAAAAAGTATTTTAAAGTAAATAAACCTCTAGCGGGATTTTCACAGAACTTCCCTTGACCGAATTACATCAATTTGCAAATACAAAAAGTGCAGTCGCGGGAATTCGAACTCTGCGCTCCCAGACGAATGAAATTAATGTTTTTAGCACAATTTCTAGTCCGCCGAACTACTGCCACCACCGTGCTAGAATTATACGCTTTTTCAGCTGCGTTATAAAGACGCCATACTATTTTCTCGCATTTTTTATGTTCACCCTGTATCTTATTTTGGTCATGGGTTTTAACCTGAGCTATATGAAAATTATTGCTTTTGCCTATATCTCAGTTAGAGCAAAAATAAACAAAATTTTATTTTGTAAGGTGTTATACAGACAGACAGACAGGCGGACTTGAGAACACCTGTTTTTCGTTATCTAGGGACCCTGAAACGTGAAGATTTGAAGAAATCTCGGAAGGTGATTTTTTGCGATTACAATACTTCTTTCGTCTTTTAGACGAGGGAAGTAAAAACAAATTTTTTATGCCGTAAACTGTTGAAAGCTGAACAAGAACCATATCAATGTTTTACATTGCGCTTACGTAACAAAATAAGGAACTTATTTAGATATTGGATATGGCATGGCTCATATTCAAAAAATAGACAAATAGGAGGCGGGAAATGGTTTTATAATTATTAAGATACTCTCATACTGGGTAAGTAAAGCAAAACAAGTATTTGACAGTGTTAAACAACGACTCGATTAAATAAAAATCTTGAGATGATGACACTACAGAAGAATAGCCAAAATTAGCTGATGGGAAAGAAAAGGATTCAATCTAAGAAAAACAAAGTATACGAAAACCGGCACAGTTAATAAAAGGAAAGGAATCATAAGACACACACAGGAGAGCACAGACTTAAAAAACAATAATTGAAGTAAAAGTAAAGAGAAATCCAGAGGACGACATCGCCTTCAATATATAAATCAAATAATAAAAGACAGAAGTAACCATGAAAAAATGAAACGTAAAGCTTTGGACTGAGAAAAGTCGAAAGCTACAATAAACCATTATGGAGACTGAAAACTGAAGAGGAGGAGATGGTACTATTTGAAATTTCAACTCAAATTCTATAGGTTACAAGTTAAAGTATAAAAATTCGGTTGACGTTGCTGAAACTATATCTGCGATATAGCGTAGGTTATAGTGCATTTATAGAGTTGCTCGCTTATGGCACCTGTTCTTGCATTTATCTTGAGTAGACACTCTTAGAAATTGTTTTACAGTCTACAACTGTTTGCAAATAAGTAGTAGAAAAAGCATTAGTTTTAGTTTTCCATGAATATACTGTAGCAGAGGAAACCCCATTTACGATATGTCACAAGCTTGAAGGGTCTAATGTGAGTAATGTACCTTAAGCTGAGACAAAAGAGAGCTCGGTCGCTATAATCAAAACAATTGTGCCTGGAAAGATCAAGAAAAAATTCCTGTAATTTTGAAGTACCCCACCTGGTGTTTGTTTGACAGTAATGTACTGAAAATATGTTTGCCAAGAGACTGTCCCTCTAGGCGATGGGAAGTCGTGGTGCTCAGCTTCAGGATTTGGAGCTACCTTATTTCATGGTTTCCGAATGCTTATGTCCATGGGCCAACACGTGGAACTGCACTTCGTTATAAACGGAAAGCATAGAGTACATTTAAAGCCTCCATTAAGATAACATTTATAAAAATATATTTTTGTCTCAGTATTGTAGTTGTGACCGAAACAAACAATGATAACAAACAATCCTTAATAATTCTACCGGGTAGTGGCCCACGTCGCGCGGTAAATACAATTTCTGGCAGATGTTTGCTTGTAATACCGTTCCACGTAAGAAAGCAATACTGATGCACTGGTGCAAAAAGCTTAAAGTGTTACTGCACTTCTAACGGGGATATGCTTTATAACTTATTACACAACTGCACACTTATAAAACACTTACAAAATTGGTGCTAATTTACGAATGCAGACTCAGCTTAGTGATTACCTCCGAAAGAAAAAGGACGATTTTGCCTTTTGTGCTGGTTTCACTCTGGTGTGCTGCGGCCTTGTTCCTTCGGAGATAATGGACTAGTACATATTATGACATTCAAAATTTGTGGTAAATCACATACCTACACAATATCAGTAGATTCAACTTAGATTGTCTAGAGTTTAAATAGACGGCAATGATACGGGAGTGAAGGTGATCGAGCACCAAGGCTGAGCGAAAACGGCCGAGCTTCGATAAAACCAAAATGGGCAGCTCGAAATTGGCATTATTCTACACGATGGTTAGAAAAGGTTTTCTAGGGCTGCGTTGGAACAGCACGGGCGCATCGGGGGAATGATACGAGGTTCCTATAGATGTGTCTAAAATATATGAAATTTTACGGCACTCAAACTAAACGTGGGTGAAATACCAAATTTGCAAGTCGACTTTCGAGAGCTCGATATATCTGACGAAGGTCGCAATTACCCAAAAATTCCCCGCCTGAACTAAGCGCGAGGAGAAGTTCGACGAGACGAATTGCCGAGCCCTATGCCTAAAATGCTAGTAGCGTCTTTAATTCTCAAACTGGGCTAACAATATTATCCGCCTTTTATTTTAAAGATGTAAAATTTTTACTGTAATAAAAAGTGTTTAATTTAATATAACAATATATCAAGTTGTACTACACCTGTTGAAATTTAAGAACTAGAAAGCTATGGTTTACAGAAATTTATATTTCATCAATATGAATATTGAATACAGTAGCCATACAATCTAACAACAGAAGCTAGATTATTTATTTTTTTTCTAAAACTGGATCTTTTTCAAATAACATATGCCAATATTTCCATCGACTAAATTAATCACCAACAATATACTCATACTAAAAGGTAGACATTAGTTTAGCTCGCAATGTGATTGCAGTTTTAGCAGTTTTTTTTAATTCCCGACCAGGTTTAAGTGCTGCTGACCTCCAGCGGTTGTTGAAGGGAGGGCTGATTTAAGAAAACTAATGCTATTGAAAAGATTATAAAAGCATTTATGACCATAATACTATTTTAAATAGTAGCAATTCTAAAGAACAAAATTATTCGGGAATATATAATAAATTAATTCTAAGCGTTTCGAATAATGCTGGTTTAACTACTGGGATCTATACAATACTGGATATTATTTAAATACCAATTTAAATATGTCGATCCAATCTCAAATTCGCAAAAAAGTTTGTTATAATTCGACAAATATCAGTAACTTGCGTAATTAAAGCGTTGCCTAAGTAATAACAATTGCAGTTACTAAATACACGTCACAAAAACCACGTTAGTGCACAAAAAGCCAACGCCACTTGAAAATCACTAAATTCAATTGTTTAGAATAAACCTTCCTGACTTTTCTGATGCTTTCCAATGGAAACTAGGGCTTTACTCGAGCCCCACAAGTCCCACGATGCCTGGGCCCCTCTTTCTTAGTTGGCTTGCAGATACAAGCTGCTGGCGAACGATTCCTGCAGCTCGACCGCTGCGAAAAACGCCTCCAATTCAGCCGTCGCCGCACATCTAGGGCTCCAACTGCTTTACACGAAGTTGCTGCCTACCTCTAGCTTATAGGGGTTTGTAGCCAATTGAACTGCTCGAAGCTCGTACACAATCTCGGAAAAATTATCCAACACTCGATGCACAAATCAAACGATTTTTTCAACTTCTGCAGAGGTGCTACTATTTACTGCAACCTGCTATAACACTCCCAAAGAATATGGAATTAATTTTCAAACATACCGAACTGGGAAGAAGGTATTTATTTATTCAGGTATTAACAATTATTTATTGGGAAGCCAAAATTAAAACCACTTTACAGCTTGGCTTCCTTTCCCCCAATTGTTGGTGTTCGATCTTACTTTGTTTTACATTATTTCTAAGCTTACCCTGTTTACATTTTATTCAAATTATTATCAAGGTCTAGTAATTATTATCAAGGCCAATGCTTTTCTATACAATTTGCAAAACTTAAACTAGCACATTTTCTCAAATGTTATTTGATATGCTTCAAATATTATTAATTGCTATTATAATCATGACGGTTTCAAATGTGATCATAGCAATATGTTTTTATTAGAGCAGAATGTTTTGACCATATAACCACCACATTGCAGAAGAAATAAAAATTCAAATCCAATAGTACCATTATATATATATACCCTTGGCCTTTTTCATCTTAAAGAACTTGCAGAAGTTGTGATTGATGCATAAAAACTGAAATTCAGCAAAGTTTGCCAGCATCACGTGGAAAATTTCTTTATGATAAAAATGAAATATACCTTCTCTTCACCTTTAAAAAGAATACTGGTCAACGATTGTAAGATAACTGAAAATTCAAATCAGATCTTACACCCTTTCTTAATCTACATTTGTACATCTGCTTAGAATTTTTGTATAAACTCTTTACTTAAAATTGCGTCACCATAATTCTTCTAAGTTTTCTTCTCCTGTCAGTGGTCAAAACAAACATCAAATTTAAGTACTAAATTAAAGCGACAGGATGCTCACTCCAATTTCCTTCGCTATTTTTCTGCCAAAGGCACTTCAATTTGAATTAAGTTTTAAGGCGTTCAGCGCAAACGTTACACATTTCTATTTCCACTTTGCCCATCATTTCGCAGAAAAATCGCTTAGGTTACCACATCGCAGCAGGTATGAAAACTTGTTATTCTCGGCTTGTAACGTTTTAACCAACCCCAACACCGCGAGTCTACGACCTCTGAAGGAAGAGCCATTATATTAAATCGCCTTCCATACCTATTGTATCTAAATGTCATTTTCTTGATAGCTGTGGTGCCATAGTGGAAAGGTGACGTCCAAAGAATGCTTTTATGAGTTATGTTCCCTCTGATGCTTTACATTCTAAGAAAAAATCGTTTCGGCAAGGAACTTGATGTCGAAACGCATATTCTGGATTTTGTGTCATTTAAATTTTATTCGGGTGCTACTCAAACACTTTTAAGTTTTATAGACACTTGAGTAATAAATAGTTCATTAAAGGTTTCCAAAGACTGATTTGATGCTTTTAAGCCTAATGCAAAAATATTATTCAAGAGCAAGAAATACAAATCCTTATAAATGTTGCATACTCATGTCCTCACCTCATTATTATTTTCTCTTTGTTTAGCTTAAACGCTGAAGAGTTGTTAATTAATCGATAAATGAATATGTTAAAAAACAATTCTGTAGACCGTACACAAAGGACACTTATCAAGTGATGATTTTGAAATTGCAAAACAGAAATAATTTACGGTAATTTTACTTTTTTGGTCGGAAGCGATAATCAAAATGTCTGCAAAAATCCAAATCTTATGGGAATTAGAGTGGATGTAAGAATAACGAGACACAAAGGGTCAAAGGTGGGAAGGGACAAAGTGTAACTACTTGCAGCGCTACGAATTATGTTTATAAATGTAATAATGGCTTTAATTAATTTAAAAAGAACAGGTAGAAACAGGGTTTACATTATATCATGCAACAAAAATCATATATTTTTGTAATTTTACAGTTGTTAGAAATTAACTCTCGCAATTATACATTACGTACTAAAATAAATATTGCGGAATGGTATTTAATAATCAAAACAGCCAACTCAGTCACCTTGTTAGCAGAAGCAAAATCAGAGTTGCTTACATTCAGTTTTGTAGCATATTTTTGCATATTTTGTTCTTTTAACTTGATATAGTCGATTGTTAAAAATAGACTTCCACCAGTTCTACTCAATTCTGTGCTCTTGGTTACATAAAACCCACCACCAATCAATCGCCATCGCATTTGGGAACGCATTATGGAGGGAAGGCGATTTGCGACTCTAAAAAACCCAAAAGGGTGGTCCAGTTAGCTCGGTGGCAAGGATGGGGGGGGTTGTAGGTTTGAGAAAAGGCTCGCTCACGACAGTTGAAAAATTATACCTTGAGGATGAATTTGGCTATGCGGGGAGAGAATTGAGTTCTCACAAGGAAGAATTTCCCTCGGTACGGAAAATGTGAACAGCTTCCAAATATAATTTAGGTTGTTAAAATTCTACGAGTATCGAAAGAGCCACTTTATTGGACGCACAAGAAAGTTTTAACATTGAGTCGATTATGAATTATTTAAATCGCATAAAGGCAAAGAGCAAGCTTTAGATACGATTTCTAAACAATTTTTTAACTACCACATATTTGTTCTAACAGAGATTAACCAACATCAACGTCATTTCAAATTGAAAACTCACTAAAAAATTATGTTAGGTATGCTATCATAGTCTAAACTTGAAAACCCCCAAAATTCAATAAACGGTTGTGTGCAATAAAATTCTCGTTGCATAGTATGAAATAACAGCATACTGACTTCTGGAAAGTGTCAAATAATAACCCTCTTTAGAAAGTAGTAGCTGAAAAATTACATAAAGGTGACCGTTAGAAATTAACTGTTTTGCCGTAAACGTCGTTAATGTACAACTAGAACTACCAGCGTTGTGACGTCACGTTACGCTACATAAAGATAAGAAACAGCCATACGTTCAGCTGGGTACGATTTCACGAACAATGCAATATTGACAGCTCAGTGACAAGCCAGAGGTTTGCTGAAGGCGTTACTGCACTCCCAATGAAGAAGCACTCAAAACATGGGTCGGAATAAAACTGTTAATTCTTAAATATCTCTCAACATACAGCTTTCAACCAATATAACATTTTCACAATGGTGGTAATTTACAACATGCATTACTTAACCAATGTCTCAATTGAAAATGCAGCAGTGAGAAGAGATTTACTTCGGGGCGTCGGAAAGGTCTCTGAGGTCGCCTTGCAAGATGGTTAAGGATAGAAATAAAATTCCATTGCACAACAACGAAACAGAAAGCGGAATTTCAGGCTTGTAGGCTCTTCATTGGGAATTATTACATTCGACGAGCCAAAATGTTTCAAAGGTCAATGAATTCTTTTAATGGCATTATACATAACTGCCATCAGGAAAACATTGAGTAAGTACTAGAAGAATTTTGGGTTTTATATTGTTTTATACATTAACTTCTTAGGTATTGGATGATGGCTGAATAAAAATTATTTATAGAGCACGTTTCTTGTTTATGATTTTACTAGAATTAAATTCTTTTTAGATAACTATAGAGAAAATGATTATTTATGCAAGAAGCAAGCAAATATAAGCAAAACCCGAGACGAATATCGAAAACTATAGGCAGTAAAATCTAGTTTCAATGCAATATGCAAACTCCTAGAGCTTACAAAAACATTTTAACAAAGAAAGGTTAGTTTCGTAGAGCTTTAATACTAATTAGATTGTTTTCATACTAAATGTTCCTACATGGAATGGACTGCTCAAACTTTACTTTTAAATGTTGATTTTGTAGCAAGTTTATAAAAATTTGTTGTTTAGTACGCTACCATAGACTAAATAGACCAGTGAAAACTAAGTTTAACTAGCGGAAATAGCCTTACACCCAGTTCTGAAACAAGCTCCTTGCACCACCTATTCCAATTAAAGTGAGAGACAAGTTAGTCTACAGTTCCTAGTGTTAGAGTGACAATCATAAATTACAGAGACTCACGCACAACAAACTCTAATACAACCTCTAACCCGCTTCTCTTAGTAATATTTATATAAATAGTCTTTATGGTAGTTTGAGCAAATGCAAATTGCTGCCGCCCAATCGACGCATTTGGGGCGCGATGCCAAAGCGCTTAATTCCAATTAAGGGTCTTCGTCTTAGGTTTGCTCAATCATTAGTTAATTGCTGCGTGATGGTTTCAGGCAGTGTTTAATTGATGAGTGCGTAGTTTGTGGCCCATTCATTGCATAAAATTCGCCCTCCCCATACGCAAGTCACGTACGGCGTGGTTAAGGATTGTATTACTTGTATATCGCTTATTAGTGCGAGAGCCTAAAGCTTTGATATAATAAACTCACACATAGACAAGAACTTCCAGTATGGTTGGAAAAAATATCAGCTTTCCTATTCCAAATTGTTTTTTGTTATAGTTGCCTTTAGTTCGAAATCGATTTAAAGCTAATATTTAAATTCAATTATTGCTTTCAAAATTTTAAAATCGTGTATGAATTTATTTTAAGCTAAAGAATGTACAAACGCCTTTTACAATAAACATTTTTATACCACACATTGTTTTACGGTTAAGTCGTTAAGTCGTAACTCAGCTTACTATTTTCCATGTAAATCAAATCTATAGTTTTAAAAAAGTGAAGCAATTATTTCTGTGGGTACCGTATGAGCGCAGCAAACGTAGCAGACTAAGACAAACGTAAAAACAGTTATAGTAACTCAAAAAGAGTAAACAACAAATTATTACGATATAAAGTGAAGAAAGTAGGGGTGATTTTATATTTTTCATCTTGTTACCGTTCAAAAACGACACAACGACATAGCAAACCACCCCTCAAGCGTGCACAACAAAATCATACGCTCGAGAGCCGGACTTGTTAGTCGCGACACGATAAAAGGACAAAATCGGGAGGTCGATCGAGAATACAAGGCCCTAACCCCGTTAGATGACGGTAACAAGAAGGGTTGCTCCGACTAAACTCAACCGGGAGGGCGGGTTCTTTTCTACCTTCGAGTTAGGGCTGTACATCGATACAAAAGAGGTTAAAGATGTTAAATAATTGATGCGCCACCATTTTCTTGACAAATCGGGAAAACGTCAATCGCAGCACAAGTGAAATGACTTGAAAATGGAAGTAGGTAATCCACCTGGCTACGTTTAAAACTTGGCAGAGTTTGTTCGGCGAGCTAAATACAGTTTCGACTTACCTTACAACTATAACTCACTAAAGCAGCTGCTAACCTCCTGTTACATCTGTAACAGTACATAAAACAGCATGCAAATACCAAACACAAAAGGAAAACATCAATACTTGATCAAGAAGTCTATTAGGATGAAATAAAAATATATAAATAAGTGGCAATAAACATGAAATTGACTAATTAGACTTAAAAGTACTCAAACGTTAGTTAGGTTAGATTGCCCAATTCGTTAACTTTAATTGCAAAGGGTACACTTAACGGTAAACACATTAATGTGGCTCAGGGCAAACGAAACGGCCACAACTTACGTTGAACAACAAAAGAATGCATAGGTAAATCGTTAAATTTAGCAAACGGCAAAACACATCATTGACAATACTAATCGTTCAACACTCGACGGGGCGTTCACTTTTCGTTATACACAATAAAACTAGTTTACAATAACTTTTACCTTGAGAAAATTGGCTGGCTGCACAATTACGGGCGCTACTGTATGTAGCGTCGCTTCCCAAACAAACTGCCGGAAAGAACGGACGACGGCGAAATCAACGGGCAAAGACGTGGTGCGGGCGAGCCTCGGAGATGCTGGCCACAACTAAGGGTGGCATGATGCAATAGAGTCCCCCGAAGGGCGAAGTCGACGTAGCGATAACACGGGGTGAACCCCTCGACGTGCGAGTTTCGATAATACGACGGTAAATTCAAATTAGCGTTGGGTTCGATAGAAAGAGTTCGTTAGGGTCCGTATAAACGATATCTTCAAGGGTCTCGCAACCCTCGACGATAAGAACTCTTGACCCCACTAATTAATGCTTCACATGCACTTCAAACGGAAAGTTCACCACCACCAACGCCGGAGATTTCTTGCCAAACGAAACAGTTCGAAAACGTTAAATTGGTACAACAAACAACACGATGCACCCAAAACACACAGCTATTTACAACGAAAATTACAAAAGTTCGAGCAGCGTCCCCCGGCCGCAAGCGATGCGAGCCGGGGGGCTGAAGAAGCCAAAAACGTTTGTTCTAGTTCAACAGCCGGTAGCGAAGTGAAGTTCCTGCCAAGCGGCAAGCGTGAAGAATGACAGCGCGGACGCGGCTTATCTACGTCCTTGTTCCACTCGTTACGTTTAAGAATAAGACGGATCGAAATACTGAAACAACTTTACTTAACCAGGGGATTCACACGTAAAATTACAACCGCCGGTTCGGGGTCAAGAACCACTTAGGACGTGATAGTGGCAAGATGACATCATCCATGCATCCTGCTTTGATAAGCGGCTTACTAAGAATTTAAAAGAACAAAGGGACTACTGTTTGCAGCAGGGTCAAGGTTTAATAACACGTTAGCAACGGAAAATTAAGTCTCGATGAATATGCAAGAACTCTAATGCGTTAATTTTTGAAATGAACAAAGCGGAAATAAGGTTTAAGGAAATGAATTTTGATCACATTACCACTGAATTACGAATTTTGCTGGCGTGACTCGTGAAAATGCTGGAATTTAGGGCCGAAGTATCACAAGTAACTGCTTTAATAGAATTGTTCTAACAATCTGCTCGCCGAACTTCAAAAGACGGTCCTTCTAAAGGAGTGCATGACAATCCGGGCAATTATCGAGCGCCAGCTGCTGATATAAAGCTTAGAGTAGACTAAAAATCCTTTCAACAGACAATCATTTTTTCTTGTTTCGGAAAAACTGACTTGGCTGGTTCGAAACCTATGTTAATTCTAGAAAACAATGATCCATGTTTTGCCTGAAGAGTGCGCTGTCTGCTTCCACATTTACACAGAATCAATAACACGCCAAATTATAAAGTTAGAACAAAGGCAGTGCAGATGTACTTATCCGCGTTACAATGTTACTTGACCGGTGACGTCAAGCTGGCGTATAAAAAAGGAATATAACGTTGACGCAGTCTACAATTTGCATTTTTAATGGTCTTCAACAGTTCCGCAGCTGTGCGAAATGTGCATTAAATGAAAGAATATAAGAACTACGCCTAAACTATTCGCTGAAGGCGATCACGCTAGATTCACTTAGTATTAATTTACAGATGAATGTGTAGACCACGCACAATTCGACAGGGCATATTCTATAGACCATAAAACTGAAAACATCAAGCCGGTATTTTTTTTAAATTCTTATCTCAATAGGCGGTTTCGTCCTACCAGCCGCTGACTTTAGCCGTACAGAAGAAAGCGAGAAGGGACGGAACGTCAACGGGGTGAATGCTGCACAGGGTAGATTCGAGGGTGGTAAAAGGTCAGGTACACAGTCAAATTCGAAAGTGAAGTACTTTATGGGATTATCATAAGGGATGATGTGGGTCAAAAACACTTTGGTAGTGGTCCGCTACGTTTGTTCTGATAGTCGACGTTGTCGAAATTAAAAATTGGTGCTCGAAATTTGTGGTCCAACGCACGCTCGTGTAAAAGCCACTTTCTTTTCCTTACAGAAACAGTTGGCTCTCGTGTAACGAAACCAACGCTTATGCGGCCAAGGTAAAAGTTTTAAATCCGCCAATTCACGATAAGTTGAAGAAATCAGAAGCACAATGGCTAATAACGCTCTAAAATAAATAATCAAAAACAAAGCGTCGTTTTTATAAGTGCACAGTGCAATATAGATATGTTTTTCTCTCTTAATTTTAGATAACAGTTTCTACTTTCCTCCTCTAAAAGATGAAGGAAGTATTGTATTTACGAAAAAATCACATTCCGAGATTTTTCCAGATCTTCACATTTCAGGGTCTGTAGACGACAAAAAACAATTTTCCTCAATTTCGTCTGTCCATCTGTCTGGCTGTTGGCGGTGTAACTCAAAAATAATTTCTTGGAGGAAGACTATATTTTGCATGAATATTATGTTTACCCGGCTTGAAACCGTGAAAATTTCAGAAAAATATATACATAGTGACCACCTTATAAAATTAAATGTTGTTAATCTTGCTTTACCTGAGAAATAAATACAAGTAATAATTTGTGGCGAACATGAGACCTAATAGATACAGGGTAAACATCATAAATTAAACAGAATAGTATGATTCTTTCTAATGCAGCAGAAACTCGTCCACTTGAAGCACTCCGTAGTTCGGTTAGTTTAACCGCGGAGTGCGGATCCCAGCGCACTACATTTTTACTTCCATCGTCTGAAGGACGAAGGAATTTTTTATTTATAAAAGATAAAAGTAATAATTTGCAAATAGCTCAGTCTTTATCATTGGCGAAAATGAGTCCTAACAGATACAGGGTAAATATTACAAATAGTACAGAATAGTATGTTGCTTTATAACGCATAAGAAACTCACCCAATCCGAACACACGCCTGGCTCAGTTATTTTAGCGGCGGACAGGAAACTGGCTCGATATATTCGCCTCGAAGATCGGAGTTCGAATCCCAGCGGACTACATTTTTTTAATTCGCAAACTGAATAAATTCGCGCTAGGAAAGTTTTGTGTAAACAGCTTTACAGATTTTTTAAACTACGAATCTAAGGCGACATATAATTTTATGCAATAATGCACCTCCATAATTCGGATGGTTGACTGTTGTAACACACTGTAAGGTGTATACTTTTGTAAGAGGAGCTCTAGAGCGTAGCTGTCTAGAAGGATCACACAAGAAATATTTAATCCGAAGTTCTGTAATTTGGAATGACACAGAACAACAATTGGCTCTTGCAACTTGGCCAATTTAAGCAACACATGCTGTCGGGATTATTTCTAACAGCTTCAATTTGCTGGCGACAAACATAAACATAACATCAGCTCACACCTAATCAACAGAGGTGTTTGAACGCCAGCAACTGGTCGCTCTCCATTACCGTTCATTTTCGCAACGTGCAACCCGCAGAGTCGAGTTGATCTTGTAAACGAACACGAGCGTGTTCCTTTACCTTGCCTCACTCTGTTTCGTTTCCAATTTATCTGACGGCGCCGAAGCAAACTTCGCTAATGCTGATTGATATCGTATTTGTGTAAGGAGAGATGATGTATGAACCCCGAAATAAACTTCGGCGCATCCCTGGGGCTCGGATCTTATTTTCCTCCGGCTTTGTTATGGTCCCATTGTTTTCGGTGCGCGCTGTCGGTAGATGGCGCTAGCCAAAGAACCGAAAGCCAAACTGCACCTGTGCCAGAGGAAATTGAAAGCGCAAAGCCGTATGAATTATTCGGCTGCCTTCCGCACAAACGTAAAAAGCAAATTTCGGCATCAGATAAAGCACCTAAAAATGAAAAGCAATAAATTGCGTTTACGATTGAACTCGCGGACCTTATCACGGCTTATTTCTATTTATATGCCTTTTTATTCCCGAACTCCGAACGTGATTCTTGGGGCTATCTGAAATTGATCAGCACAGTTAGCTCTTCACGTGCATGTTAGTTCACTGTAAATGGGCCCCGAAACAAAGCCAGCTTTGGAAACCCGTGTGTGTTGTAATAGCTTTTCGGAAGTGGAAATTCTGGTTCTAAATTGTTTTTGTTTGCGTTGTGTGCTGCCCTTAATAGAATGATACATTTTTGAAGCTATAATATTCTTCAGTAACAGCCACAGATGAATAACAATGTGCACAGTGTCTCATTAGGAATCTGAAACTTCAAGGTTGTATTTTTTCAGCAGTTTTAAGCGAAAGCATGTGTAGATACTTTTATAATGTGTGTGATGGCAGTCAAAACATAATATAATACGTTAGTCTGTTATAAATATAAATAAAGTGGTATTGTAATCATGACACTGAATTATCTTAATACCAAAATTGAGTATTGTTCGTCGATGAATAAGTTGAGAAGAATGATCTAAATGAATGCATTTTATGCTCGTAAAAAGCGTGGGATACTGCGTAGCATTGACCATGCAAAGGCTATGCTGATTCTTAGCAAAATTTATAGTCGGTGTTTTCCTATGTAGTGCGCATGCTGTGAGATGCCTGTATATTTTATACACTTGGCTTAAAAAAATACATTATTGAAAGGGAATTTGTAGGATAAAGTCAAATTGCGATTTTTAAATAATACTAATAAAAAAAATACTTAAAAAAATAAACCAATTGCGAATATTTCAAAACTGATGATAATTGAATACTGGTCAATTGACTGTATTATCACTACTTGCGGAAGGCTACAATTAGGTTAGAGTTACCTACTTTAAATCGCTTAAATGTTGACTATAGCAGTGGAAATTTGATGCAATTCTTAAAAATTGTTTGACTAGGTCTAACTTAATGTGAGGTTACAAGTAAAACCTGCCTAAAATCTACACCTAGCAATGTGTTTTATCATACCTTTAATAAATTAATTAGGGAATCTATGCCACACCAATCCACAAAAAGGGAGATAGGGAAGGAAGAATGCAGAAACTATAGGCCAATAATGATTCTTAATACTACGTATCAAATCCTAGCCAACATCATAAACAACAAACTGAAAGTCTACTCTAAAAAACATACTAATTGGCTATCAAAATGGCTTTAGACCAGGAAAATCAACTTTAACTGCAGTACATTCTATAGAGCAATTTTACGAAAAATTCCAAGAGTATAATAAGGAACTACAAGTGATTTTTATAGATTTCCGAAACTCGTTCGACTCGATAAACAGAACTAAAGCGCTACAAGAATTAAGGAGCTTGGGAATCCCAGTGAAACTTGTAGATATACTGGAGATAATATTAAAAAATAATAAACACAAAGGAAGATTCCAAGGATTAGTGTCAGACAAATTTAGCATTAACAAAGGAGTGAAGCAAGGAGACCTAACCTTTCCAACACTGTTTAACGTAGTACTTGTCTCCATCTTAAAAAAATCAAACCTAGATAAGAAGAACATAATAAAAAATCAGACGCAAATAATCTCCTGCGCCGAAGACATTACAATTATCGGAAATACAAAAAAAACTTAATAAGGGCAGTAGGGAGACTACACACAGAGGCACAAAAGTTCGTGTTACAAACGAAGACAAGACAAAATATATGAGAGTTGCAAGGAAGAAGCAAAAAACTGAAAATCCTATAAAAATAAAACACTTCAAGTTTGAAGAGGTATTTTTACATTATAAATTGCCGATATTGAATCAGAACATGCACTCGAACTAACTCAGTGGAAAGGTAATTTACCTTCAAAACTAATAGATCTAATTTATGTAGGAGCCAAATGATTCAGGCCCATGTTTCCTTGTTAAGTTGAGCGAACGAACCATTAACTTGCTCAAAGGTAACAACACACAATATAATCAATAAAACCCACAGTTCGAAAAATCGTATAATGATTCAATTAAGTAATAGATCAACAATAGGGAGGAATAAAATCGATTGTAATTACTGGCATCAACGAACAATAAACCTTAATGCTATATCACATAATTAATTATCACAATTCATACCTGAGACAGTATGCGTCGAAACGCAGCCCTCGCTGAGTAAATACACTCTAATTTCCAAACTGCATTAATCTACATTTTAAAATAGCCAAAGCAATTAATTTTGAAGCAATCCGATGGCTGAATGAATGCTAATACGTTACTGCGTTCCACACTTAGTGATTTAATTTCATATCGTGAAAAGCCTCACATTCAGATATCTGCATGGTAGTTTGTATTACACTGTGATATGCTATGATCGTTTTTACCAGCTGACAAACTTAATATGGGCGATATTTAGAGGGAACAAACGTAAAGTGGTGCAACCACCCACTCAGCTAATTTTCGACGTTATCTATTCCACAATTAAACCACTCAGCTATAAGCTGGCGCTAAATCTACAAACACATAAAAACACAATTTAGTAAAACGGTGAAGCCGTAGCAGTGAAACCAATTGCATATAAATTTATACAGCTTAAACAAATAAAAGGCCGTTAGGCTCGAACCCCCAAACTGGACATAATCTGCACGACGTTAATGCCAGCCCTTTCTCCCTGCACGTAAGGTGGACAAGGTACCCGGGCAATTCTCTTTCCAGTCCGGAGCTGTGAGCCAGCCGGCTACTCTGAAGTGATTCCACTCGAATCGATCAGCTTAACCCGTAGGATGAAGGCTAGACGTACACTTCAAATTAGCAAATTAACAACCAAAGAATATAATGCCTTACCAGAAAGATCTGCCAGAATATTCACACAATCCCAAACATGTGCTCACTCAATCAATCCATCTGGCCAGTTTTCGGGTCAAAATATGCCTTAATGGATTGTCCTGCATTAGCCTGACATAGCTAGCAATTAAAAAACCTCAACAAAACATCTCAGGAAGATTTAAACCGGCCGATGGCCAAAGAGTTTTACGCATAAAGACCAAACGTCCAAAAACGTCTCTTTGTGAAATTTTTGCGGACAGGAAATGATGCAAAACTATATCTCCATCCAGCGACGAACCACCGCACTTGGCGGAAACACTGTACTAAGCAGAAAACTGCATTCGACAAAATATACGTTTGCAAAACCAGTTGCCTCTTCGTTTGGCGTTTCTCCGCCCCCTGAAAATTGCTAAATCATTGAAAGGGGAAAATAAATTAATCTCAGTATTAAACTTCTACTCTCTAGGAGCAGTGATAGGACAAACAGGAAAAGTAACGATAAAAGAAAGAATCCTAAAAAGATACCAAATCTTTGGCATTAATAGAGGACTACTAGGGTCCAAAACGATCAGCAAAACAAAAATCAAATATATAGGACTTTGATTAGACCAGGTATCTCTTGCGCGCCAGAAACAACAACTATAAATAAAAAAGAAGAAGACTTAAAAATACTTGATAGAAAGATAATGAGAACAATACTGGGACCAGGCCTACGAAAAGATGGACAAAGGAAATTACAGAAAAACGCAGAAATGGAAAAAGTCTTAGATGGAGAAAATGTATCCAGTATATAACAGCAGAAAGACTGGAATGGGTGGGTTATATTAGCAGAAGAAAAGCAAGAAAAATTACAAAGAGATTAACAAATTGGACCCCCTTAATACGAAGAGCAATAGGAAGGCCAAGGAGTAGATCGTGGAATCAGATGGGGGAAAATAGAAATACTGAAAATTAAAGACAGAAAAATAAAATGCAAAAAAAAGAAAGAATGGAAGAAAATAACAAAGGAAGCCAGGACTAACATAGAATTGTAAAAGCATGTGTACAAGAGGAGTAGTGCACCTCATTAAATGGATTAAAGGGTGTTTCGCTAGCCATAATTCCTCGGGATATAACGGCTCTGATGATGATGATAATGATGATGCCACACATTGGTGCTTGATCTACTATGATAATTTTGTAAATTTATGGGTACATCATCTTTTAAGCTTCGACAGCTTTAGATCAAAACTAGTTTTAACTCTTAACTGTGCTGTGGTTTCTAAAACCCCTAACTAAGACTCTGTAACTATACTAAACTGACGCATAACATCTTTTTATTCGAAGAAACACATCATAAACATTTTGTAAGGAATTTTATTACATATCCTTGAAATATATTCTTCTGCCTTAAGCATACTTCACAACGATTCTTGCGTGCTGGTTCCTGATTGAAAACTAGTCGTCTAACCTTTTTACCTAGTTGCTAATATATTGGGGATCACTAGGGAGGTTTTAAATCTCCGCGCTTCATGTACTCCTTAATCAGAGCTTTTTTTAAGGGTCAAAATAATTTTTCCGAGTTCTATTTATTTTGCATTAGAGAGAGAGCTTGAAGAGCAACCATACTACTTACGCCATATATGTTTAAAATACAGTACCACTAGTCATCGTCATAATACACCAAGTAACTGAATATCTGGGGCAAAGCTGATCTATACTGTCAACTCTGCCTTTTGTGAAATTGTAATCGTTAATCGTATCTGGTTTACCATTTTCGTTGATCGCTAATTGATTTTCATGCATTGTGGACAATAGTACAACTGCACAATTCTTTCTAGGAACGTATGAACAAAAAGTTATATTATATACTAGCATAATATAAGCCTTTCTTCATCAGTCGTACTTACTGTTTGTGTATAAATTGCGCCCGATAACTTTGGCCACAAATGTCGTTTATCTAGCAGATATACAGTGCGCACCATTGCTATCTTTGTTATTATTGATTTTACAAAGTAGGTTAAATTAGCAAACTAGTAGTGTTTGCGGTGCTGATTAATATGCAGTTAATAAAAAAACAATCGAATAACTCATTGGCGACCAAATTAAAAAAAAAGTTTTTAAATAAAACACCCTGTATATTTTTTAAAAACCTTAAATAAAAATGAATTTGTGATACAAAAGTGTTAATACACTATGGTCTTAAAATGAATCCTAAAGAAGTTATCGCAAGTTTCAGTTTATAGATAAATACATACATTATTCTACTGTAAAAATTCATTGCAGGCTTGTTTTAAGTTTTTAATTGAAATAAATAAACAACACTAATTACTTTCGACAACCATACGTACGATAAATTGATTTTGACAGTTCTGATGTTTACATTATTGTTTTTGTTTTTAGTGGCAGCCTACTATGCATTTTTCGTAAGTACGGTGTATTCCGCTTAACAGAGGCGTTCATCAGGGGGATACGATATCACCAAAGCTCTTTACTCTGGCCCTTGAGGATGTATTCAAGAAGTTGCCCTGGGAGAGTAATGGCATAAATATCGATGGAAGGTATCTGAATCACTTACGTTTTGCTGATGACATTGTTCTCATCAGCAGCGACATTCACGAATTGAAAACTATGATAGTCCAACTTAATCAAGCATCTAACAAGATTGGGTTAAAAATGAACCTCGGCAAAGCAAAAGTTATAAGTAACAGTAGAGAAAACATTATCGTAGACAATACAACACTGGAAAATGTAGATCAGTATATATATCTCGGACATGCTATAAATGTCGGTAAGGAAAATCAAACGGCAGAAATCAAACGCAGAACAAGCCTAACGTGGGCTGCGTTTGGTAAACTTAAATATTTCTTTAAAAACTCTGACATCCCCCTAAACCTTAAACGTAAAGTCTACGATACATGCATACTTCCAGTGGCGACTTACGGACTAGAGGCATGGTCTTGACAAAGAACAGTATGAATAGACTAAGAGTGACACAAAGAGCCATAGAAAGGGCAATGTTGGATATTATCTTGAGAGATAAGGTTACAAATAAGGAAATTCGAAGACAGACGAGACTAACAGATGTGATGAGGAGAGTTGCAGAACTCAAATGACAATGGGTCGTCCACGTAGCTAGACAAACAAAAAAAAAGCGTCGGGAGACCACAAAGACGATGGCTTGACGACATCAAGGAACGAGCAGGTTACAAATGGCAACAAGTGGCGCAAGACAGGAAGGCATGGAAACATATGAGAGAGGCCTACATCCAGGAATGGATAGACAATGGCTGATAAAGAAGAGAAGAAGAACATTTTCTCCTAGTGAATAATAAGACTGACATTTAGCAAAAATACGTCTCATAATTTTTATATAACTGCTAGTTTATCATTTATTTTTTCTTCATTCTTGTTCATCAAACCGTAGATTTACTACAATAAAGAGAAAACTTGAAATGCTCAAAGCGCAAAAAAGTCGCTTCCAGTACCATATATCAGGTCTAAATAATGAAACATCTTCGGGACTAGATTTCATGATTACAGATAAATATAGTAAGCTTTTAGTTCGACAATACCCATTTTTTTGTATATTTAAGATCAAGTTATTTGAATTTATTTCGAGATATAGTAACCTTAACCACTGGGTGTGCAGGGACACTTTGAACTGACATTGAATCATAATTTTGGACCTAGAGCTAAATTAACGCAAAAATCAACCAGTTTTTCAACGTTACGTGATTTTAACGTTTAAGTCATTACCAAACAAGACCGTTAAGTGTGGTATAATTACGATCCAAAACACTTTAGTTTTCAACATTGTTGCCGACTATTTAACGTATTTTTTACGTTTGGTTGCCAAGCCGACTTCTTTTGAACGTCCTGTTAATACATAATTTTCACCCATATGTTGACGTTGTAACGTAGTTACCTTTTCAACATAAAATCTAAGTGCTTTATACGTTGAAACGACGTTCTTTCTACGTAATGGCTTTGTTAAGTGTTAAAGTTATAAACACGTTATGTTTCAACCACAACTTCAACTTATCTATTTTTAGGTTGAAATGACGTTTTAATGGATTCAAAATTGATATTTTATTTAGGTAAAGTATTAACTACAGAACGATACATTTTTCTGCATAGCCCAATTGATAAAAGGTGACATTATTTGCTAAAGGAAATCTCAAAACATATTGGGTAAATGCTTCAACACTATGTAGTTCTGCATCGACACCCGTTGTATCTTAAATTTGAAAAAAAATAAGCTTAGTGGAACATGGAGCGTGTATTAGCTACCAGGTGTTCTCCTAACGCAATTCTGAAAGCTTATATCAAACTGGAATAACAAACATACAACGTTTGAACTCACAGATTTACCGATTTTATCAGCGACACAAATGGCGAACTAAACAGTGATTACAGATCACCAAACAAAGAGAAAGAACGGCTTGTCAGCATACCGTAACGTTCCACTATGGTATGGTAGCATAATGCGTTTCAATTGGTCGGCACTATCATGTGAGCAATTACCTTACGTGTGATAAAGGAGCACCAAGCATACGCCCTGATTAAGAGTACGAGTGAACATCATGTCAACGTTTAACATTAACCGCTGCACGAAAATACACTTAAAATCTATGATATAAACTGCAAAAAGTAACTACCACGTTGTATCTAAGTCAGATCGACGTTAAGAGTTGACTACTCATCTAAAACGCCTTTAAAGCTCTGTGGTATGACTGTTATACCACTGCGGATAATTGTCAATACTACTTGTTTTGAAACTTAATACTGCTTTGAAACGTCTTGTTTTGGTTCTACAGACATTGCAGTTCCTTTGTCTAATTTTATATTTTCTAGAATGATTGTAGTTATAAAACTACTCCAATAAACCTTGGTATAAATGTGTAGCTGGTATGACAGTATTACCAGCGTGCATTCCGCGTCACGACTTTGAAGTGTGTACGCGAATTGGTAAAGTTTTTTGTTTCTCACTATTTTGTGGGTGCAACTTTCAAGTTTTGAGCTGGTAGGCGTTTTAGTGTAATATGTGAGGATTGTAATATTGATAAGTAGAAGAAATAATTTTGTCCTGATTTTGAAAAATAAATTAATATTTGGAAACCTTTTATTTATGTCGCCAAAATAGTCTATATATATGTCAAATTTTTCAGCAATAACGTACGTTTCATACAATTCATTTTTGTGTTTCGAGTATTTATAAACAGATCTACTGAAAATATAATCGAATTGGTTTTACTACTATGTGGCGCTAGGAAAATATTTACTTTCAAACCAATCTTGGTCGCACTTTAGCTGATGTTTTTGGGGCAGGTCGCGACAGCCCGGATTGTTTACGATGGGGTAGTCATAAATTTTCAACAGAACGTTAGTGTTCCACTCGCAAGTGTTTATATATTCAGTTCAAATTTCAAAAACTATTTTACTTTGCCCATTCGAATAACTTATGTTATTTGTAGCTTCTTGAAAAGCGTATGTTATTTCTGTTAAAGGCAGGTTTTTTTGTAAGTGATCAAATAGTCGCTACTAACTGTACTAATAAAAAATATGACAATGTAATTGAATTCTTGGTTAGAAATTTTACCAGGAGGCTACTCTAGGAAGTTTTCATGCTTTTCACAAAAAATACATATTTGGTCTCCGATTGAAATAAAAATGTCGTGTTTCCAGGCCAAAAAATTTATGATTTCGGTATTTTTACGTGGTTTCTAGATAACAAGAACTAACAGTACGCAAATGAATTCGTTTCTAAGACGAAAGAAATAACAGTCGAAAATAGTATATTTTACAAGAGATCAAAGTACCGTTTTTTCGTGAATTGAAAATTTTGATTTCACGAACGAAAAAAAAAGTATTTCATCGCGAGTAGGAAATGCTATACGTTATTCAGTAATTTAGTAAGCATCTAAATAAATAACACGACAATATTATGAAGTGGTATACCAATGAACATTCACAACCTATTTTGTCCTGAATGCTCACTGGTAGGTTTACCAGCATCTTTTGAAAAACTGAAAATAGATTTTTGATAAAAACATTGTTTTTCGCTTTCCTGGCATCTCAAAGAAAGCATATCAATTAAAATTTCGATTTTTTTTTCTGTAAACTAAGTTTGCCCGTTAAAGTGTTATATTAACGTTATTTTAACGTAATATGAAAAATCTTAAGTTTTCGTGGTTCTATAAACGTTATGGTTTTTTTTCACCTAGTCTAAAAAGAACTTACAATGAACGACATAAAAACTAATGCAAAAACGTTATTATTACGTTGTTTTAACGTTATATGTACAGGATCGCTATTATGTATGGGACCGAAGCTGCCCTGGTCAAACGGTTTGAGATATGCGTTTCATATTGATTTTTTTTAAATAGCAACCTAGGCTGTGTGATACATCAATAGGAAGCTTACTTTTTCTCTTTTCAGAAATAGGGGTACATAAGAATATAACGCAGGTAAATAGAAAAATATTTGAGGCATGCTTAGTTCATCGCTGTACATTTAATAAATTCAATATGGCGACCGCACTTAAAAACTATATCAAAAACAATTTCTTTTTTAACTTCAGAATATGCAAAATGTTCTCAAATTAACATATACCAAATATGAAACCCATATCGCAATCGTTTGACCAGGGCAGCTTTGGTCCCATACATAATAGAGACCGTGTATATCGACGTTAAAGGTCGACTACCAATCTAAAAGGCATATTAACGTTATTTTAACGTAATATAAAAAATATAACATCTTCGTGTTTTTATAAATATAATATTTACGTTTTACATTAACCCTTGGTATAGAAAGTTCTTAGTATCAACGACATATCCGCTATATATAAACACGCTAAATAAACGCCATAGCTAACGCATTTAATAAACGGAATAATTAGGTAAATAGTAAACAGAATTAATAAAAGTCAACGTCTATTGTCAACAAACTTTTATTTTAATTTTAGTTAAATTTTAAAAAAATATTTTATTTCAAAAGTTTAAGTTTTGTTTTACCCTTGTAGCTTGCCTAAAACTGACAATATAAGTTACAATACAATGCAGTATTAATTATTTACAGAATATACAGTTAAAATCTGCAATGAATACAGAGTGATTAATCACTTTCGCCTAGAAAAGCATTATGAGTTGAAACATGGCAATCCACTGCAGTGCTCACACGTTGCGGAGCAGTTCAACCCTCATCCCGACTAGAGATGTACTAGAGATAGAGTGAATTTCAAATAATTAAACTTTTGGTAAATATTTTGACAGTTGACATTTAGAATTTACAATAATTTTTGCAGTCAACAAATTTGTAATTAAGTTTATCTACTCCAGTGGAATAAGTAACTCATTAAGTCACTCATTGACACTATTTCCGTTAGGTAATGAAACTCATTACACCACTCAGTTATGTAATGGCTTGTTACCTAACTGGGTGGTGTAATGGCTTCATTACCTAACTGAAATAGTGCCAAATGAATGACATAATGACATTTGCCCACTAAAATATTTTTGAAAATGACAGATCTGATATTTTCTTAATGTACTTTTCTCAATTTTGGCTAGTTGTAGATAAAATTTTATACAAGTGGCATAAGAGCATCATTAATATACTTGTGTGCTTACACATACGTATATTAATAATTATCCCACTTTTACTATACAAGCAGTAAATAACTATTACCGATAGGAAACTTTTAAGTACATATCTAAAACTATACGTATATGGGAATTCTTACGTAAAGTTATATAATTTATTCAGAATTTGGCGTATTACAATTTTGGTTAGATACTTTTAATTTGTTATGGATATAAATAATTAAATAGGTAAAAAAATTATATAATTCTTATAATACATAGACTTCGATATTCTACATTAAATTATTGAGTTTATAATTGTTTGTTATTGACCATCGCCTTAACGAATACTTCGAAGGGCTCTATCGTACTATTTTAAAGTTAAATATTTTAGAAAACCTGGCGCTCCACCGATATCTTGAGATAGCTAACGGGTGTCTTAGCAATTATTGTATGAAGTAAGGTTTCAGTAAGAAACATAATTTGTTACCTTTGTTAGTTTCTATACATGAAAAGTCATGCCATGAAGTAAGGGAGTACATTTTTCCCCACTGGAAAACCTCGGGTTAGTTCTAATCGGAGAATTATGTTCACTCAAATATATGATAGATCAGTAAGAACACAGGATAATTATCGAAATACATATAACGTTTATAAATTCGTACATTAATAAAACCAAAATTAATTGTACATTATTAAATAAACATTGATACTTTGGGGAGCGGTGTTCATTTTCCTGGTTCGTGCTGCAACCCAGGACACTGGAGAGTAAAACGGGCTCGCTGACGATGGTCCGCTAATACGCACGCCGGGTCTTACAGCAAAGTGTCCAATTAGGTAGGATGTCTCGCATAAAGGACACGCATTTCGCTTCTTGAGAAAATGGCCGTAGATCTCTTGCAGCCGTGTTGATAAGAACTTCGTGGTTGTATTTGTTGACAGAATTCTACGACTGCAATTTGCCGGATCAAATAGCAAATTTTATAGTTACCTGCGGCCGGCTCTAGTTTTAAAGGCAGCGAGGCGATCCCTAATTATTGCCGCCGCAGGCGTTTCACCTCGGGAGTCTGGCGGCGGCCGCGGTTTTATTTCCAATGTAGCGACTGCTTTGGGATTTCCGCCGATAAGCAAAATGCCGGCGTTGAAATGGCGAAGAACTGAAGGTATGCTCTCGACTGCGAGCTTCTGGGCAGCTTTTCTTTGTGCGTTGACGGTTGGTTCTCCATGTGGGTTTCTTATGCAGTGAACTCTAGGTTGCAGCTTCAGGTATGCAGTGACTGCGATAGAAATCTCTGCACGATTTAATGTTAACAAAAATTAAACTTGGTAAAATATTTCCTTCCTGGTCGTAATTAAAATTTACGCTCAGGAGTTAAGCTAGTACGAAAAAATTATAACAGCGGTTTGGTCGGACGGAATACAGAAAAATTAAAAGCACTTTTAGGCTGACAGAAACGCTGTGCTCTCTCTAAAGGCCTATTGGACTTGGGTTTATTCTGCGAAACAGAAACGCTGTCACGACAGAATAAGCAGGCAGGGATCGGAAAGAAGGTTTGAGAAGGGAATTCTCAAGATCTAAAGACATTTTTCTTTTATATGTTTCGTACGTTGTTATTTGTACATGAACTCCCTGCTTTCATGGAAGGGGAAAAACTCCGTCGGTTCTTCAGCGCGATTCGCGCATCATATCAGCGATTCTGTTATCTTCTTTTTGCGCGTCGGATAGATTCACCGCTTAATAGCGCGATGAATTAAATTCAAATACTTTTTAAATATTATAAGACTTTTAATTCAAGAGCAAACGTTACAGAATAATTTTCCCTTTTTATTACATAAATATCGCAAAATCAATACGGGGTTACACTGTAGACATATAGTTTATGTTCGGGTAAGTTTTTCTAAATTTCTTTGCACAAGGTACTTTAATAACACAGACCAAATCATGGGTGGTTTGTAAGGGTTCACGGGCCACCAACAAACATAACCATCACGCAAATCTCTATTTAGGTTAACAAGATGTAAGGTACACAAAGCCAAAACATGCTGAGTATTTATAGAGAAAGAGGACACCGTCTAAGTGCTTATTGTGCTATCTGCTCTATTTAAAAATGCTTATCTAATCGCTAGATATAGATTTAATAACTATTTCAGAATAGAATATATACTTACTTACTTATCGGATTACTCTTCTACCGTTAGGTGTAAAGGAGAATATATATATATATATAATATAATTCCAATATTTTAAAGTATTAGTTACACTGTACTGTGTGATAGGAAAAGTGGTTGGGAGTGCCAACATTGTCACATGCACCAAATAAATTTGTTCATCAGAATTACATTACAGTTAAGAAACCTATAATCATAAATTGACTCTGTGGAAATTGCCATTCTATCCTCGATTATTTCTACAATCTGCAGTTAAGCTAAATCGTTTTACCGTCAGCAATCCTGTTCCAGACAGAGCGAAAATATTTTCAATTGAAATCATTATCATAAATCCATAGCACAGGTACTGCAACTTGTTGAGCTTTCAGGACGTCGCTTCTAAAATGCCAATAGAAATCCCGCAATTGTATTTTCTATACCGCATCGACAATACGATGGCCGCCCCAGACGGTCTTGCAGAATCCACCTCGGAAATGTCTTTATCTGGCCTCCATCTATACGATAATATAGCTTAGTATTGTACGATTGAATTTCAAGCAGCTGCCACCATTTGGGAAGAGCGACACAGGCACGAAATGAAAATGTTAGTTGATGCTGTCACGATATTAAATTTCAGGGCGACCTTGCATCCCCCTTTTGTATTTTCGGGATTAATATCTTTTGCAGAGGTCAGACCAGCAAAACACGTTTTGTTTTTGTAGGATGCCCGAAACTAATGTGGACGGCATAAATCGCGTTTAGTAATTTCTCGGCAGAGATTTATAAATGTGATATTCTCGACTAGGAGACACTTATTACCATGTATTCTTTCGTTAATTACATATGGTCTGGTCTACATATATAATTTTGACCATTGCAAGTTTCTTTTTTGTAAAATGTTGGGTATACGATTAAGTTCAACTATAGTAACTGAAAAATTATGAATTATAAAATGCTTTATAATTTTGTAAACAAAGTAACAAGTAGAATACAGCTTCGTTTCAAAAGTAGAAAATTAAATGAAGGAAAACTCGTTTGTAAGTTTCTAGATGTATAATGCTACTTCAAAGGAATTTTTTATAACATATTAGTATGGGATAACAACAACTAAAAAAAGTAGCAATAGATTTATAGGAAATTAACTCATAAAATTTCAATTACAATTTTTGTTTGAAGCGGGGTGTGTTATTTACAATGATTTTCCCCTAATTGATCTTTTTCGCGTTTTTTATAAGCTGTGTGGTATTGTTTGATCACATTATTTAGAAATTCAAGTTTGTGGACATTTACATCGATTGAAAGAAACTTTCAGCTCAAACAAAGAACCTCAACCGACGATCCTGCTAACCAGCGTATTGAATAACCATTTCAGATTTGTTGTTAAAGGGAAAACCTGTTTAACAACCTGCAGCAAGTGGCAGAAAGGTGTCCGAATTAGCTCAGCGAGAAGGGAGGCTGAAGTTGTAAGCTGCAAGAGAAGGCTCGCTTCGCGATACTCATAACAAACTGTAGCTGAAGATCCGTGTACTTTATGTGTGCTCCACCTGATGTATCTGACGAACATGGAATGGGAATCCCACCAGATTACCGTTTAAAGTTGAGATCGCAACAAGAAAACCTCAGGACACTGTCTGTTCGTGACGTCAGTCTCGCTATAAGAAAATCGTAGTAGTTGTTCGTCTGGTACAATTTTATAGAGCAAGTAATATTAGTTACTTTGTCGCCCAAGGGGTAGTTTACCCTCAGCTCGGATGCACTCAAAACTCAGCTCCGCTTAAAGCGGCCACCTTTTAAATACTTCACAACATGCAGCACTTAACTTAATATAACCTATTCACACCTGCGTTAGTTAACTAATAAAACAAGTTCATCGCTCATACAATATATTTGCGGAACGATTGATGGCGAGACAAACAGAGTTCTTTAACTGTCCGACCAGGTGTCGAAATAAAAAATCACGGCATCACGAGACGCGAAACAGAATTTAAAATTGGTAGGCTATAAAGACAGTCAATGCTCTCAAGATGGCTGCCACATCATGCGAAACTATACCCTCAAAATACGTACATCCTGTTTGTTTGAGGATAAATGCCTGACTGTAACTGAATATGATCTCTCGCCCAAAGATGTTGGACAAATTGGCAACCCTCTCCGCCTGAATAGAAAGGAAGTAAACTGGACTAACACCATTTATAACAAAATGTCTTGTATAATATCTTTGATGGTATGAACGAGTTCCATCCTATTAAAACCACCCATAACGAAATATTTTTAAGGCTGTAGCGCCCAAATAATAATTTTCAATACATGTTAGAATTAATCGGCATTGGACGTAGATTATAATTATCAGCACCTCAGAGTAAATTGCATTCATCTCTGCTTTCAGTTTTTGGTCTTAGCATACTTGTTTTCTTTGGTTCTACAGAGCGTATACAAAACTATTGTTTGCCAAAAAAATACAGTACATCTTATAAAGTACAACATTGCAAGTAAATTCGGTTTTTGCGTTTTATGCATATGTTTCCTACATATGTCTTTCCCATTAGTTCACATATTAGATATCCAATTGTCGCGCATTTTTAAGTTTTTTCGATTGCTTTTCAATCGACAGTTCTGAGAACTCATCGAAAACTTTGTCTTGGTAAACGGAAATTTGCAGCTATTTCTTTCAAGAAAGACCCAATTGACTAACAATTTTCTAAAAATTCGTCTTCTCTATAATTGTCTCTTGGAATGCGTCTGATGAATAGTCGCAATCAACATTTCTGAGAACTCATCGAAAACTTTGTCTTGGTAAACGGAAATTTTCAGCTATTTCTTTCAAGAAAGACCCAATTGACTAACAATTTTCTAAATATTTGTCTCCTCTGTAATTGTCTCTTGGAATGCGTCTGATGAATAGTATAGGTATTTAGCCCGCTCATATCGATAATGTTGTAGAATACGGTTATATGTACTTTCATCAACTACGGTTGTCTTAGCGTTGTTGTAAGAAAAAAATCATTCTAGGTTTTATCTTTCCCTCCACGTTTACTATGATGCATTGTAATATGACCCTCGCATATAATGTGGTTTTACATAAAATATAAAATTTATAATTAGGGAAAGGGTTACTACACTTTATGAAACAAAAGTTTCAATTGAGAATCGGCTCAAACTTAGGGCAAATTAAAAGAATGTATTAAAAATTACCAAGAATAAATGATTTTATTGCTCTTTCCTTATGTTATTATTTGCTATAACTTAGGGCTTAGCCCGGCGAACATGAAACGATTCTTAACTCAGGGGTCGGTTCATAAAATTAAGTAGAAGATTATGTATGACAAATAATTTTTTGTATGACAATTACTTTCTGATATTAGGGCAAATGCACTGTTCCCACTTGGCAGTTAAATAACTTCTAAATTTAGTGCAGTAAACAAGATGATTCGTCAGTGCAAAAATAGCGTAAAATTGAATTTTAAACACTAAAATGACAAGAATGCATCAGGTAAATACGATTAATTCTGTGACGTAGCAACGGCTAACCTCGTTCTGTTTCTAGTGTAACATAAACTCACGCGCGCTTTGCTTTTTTTTAATTTCCGGAAAAACCTGCAACTGCCGCCTCAATTCGCACATTTTAGGGGCGCCAGCTGAATTACTCAATAGACCTGGGACACTAGAAACACGTTGAATTTCTGGGCAAAGGTCTATTCTTGGCAAACCCCCAGTTTCTATGAGGTTGCTGTTCCTAGTTTTTTATGGAATCCTACCTTCTTTGAAGAGGTACTCCGCTGTTGGGTTGGCATACTGAGACGCCACGGCTAATACTCGCTTGGAAATGGCTTGCTGGTTCTAATTCTTCTACCCAGGGATAACTCTAGGCCTCCTCTCCATATAGCACAAAAGGATCTGCCTTCGGATGTTTGTAACTACCCCAGAATCTTCACCGATGTGGGCTCGCACTCAACGACGCACCAGGTGGAAACTTGCTTTGCTCTCGTAGTAAATTAGTTCTTAGAATATTGTGACTGGAGTACGAACGTTACGTGTGGTCTTCACAAGACCATCGATAACGATTTTTGCGAATGCGTTGAAGTGCACGTTTTCATTTAAACTTATACTGTCGTCTATCGCTGTTCATTTCACTGCACCATCACTTTTTATATCAGGGTCGTCGTACCTTACCATTTTGTGTAAGATTCCATTAAAAAAGTCACATAAACCACGTTCTAGAGGCCCGTGGACTAAACACATCAAGCGTTGAAGGCTAAATGCTGATTGAAACTACCGCCCCTGTAGTATGTTATCAACATCTCTACTTTAGGAGGGATTGGTTAAAAACTACATGAAATAACTGCACGTATATGGCAGGATAGGTTTCTGAGGCTCAACGTCGGTTATATAAGAGATAACCTGATAATACGAATTTTTTACATTAACTTCCATTTTAGCAATAATTTAATAGCACACTTGCATGCACTTCATGGTTAATTGCCTAAACGTTGTAATTTAACATATTTGAATGTGAGCGAATCCGATCCTGTGCGAGTAACGATTAAATTTGTCCGGGCTCTTCATTAAACATTACAGGAACAAGGCATTAACCAATGGCTCTTGTCCCAAGCAACATGTGGATAGATGGCTCTTAGTGTAATGTGCGAAATAGATAAAAACGGATTCGGAAAGCCTTACTGCGTTTAAAAGTGGCTACAAAGTTTGCGTTCAGCAGACAGCATTGGCGTGTCCTGCAGACGCAAATTTAAGCGTGTAGAGCGTAACAATTTGCGCAACAGCTACTTATTTTTGCGGCGTCGAATCTTGATGCCGACCGAGCGGCGCAAAGCTAGAAGATAGGAATTGTTCCCGCAGCAATCGGTGGGATTTCTAACGAGTCGTTTAAAGGTTGAGCGACATAATCAAAATTAAATCCGATTTGAGGGTATGTTGCAGATTTTTTGCCTGATTTCTAGGTAATTTAATATGTGCCATTCGATGTTTTTTAAAGTCAGTAAATTTGTGTAAAGAAATTGGCTTTCCTTGAGTATGCTGTTTAGTCAGTTTAAGTCCGAGAACACTATAGACGCGATCGTTCCTAACTACGACTGAGGTATTTAAAAGAGTTTCATGCACGCTGAGTTAACAAGGTAAACAAACAGGGCAAATTAATTATTAAAATACTAAGATATACGAAACATTTTATTTAAATTTAATGTGACGACGCTCATTTAGTTTAGTCAGTGGGCCATGAATTCTGAATATTCTGCATTACAGATAATGACCAAATAGCAGTTTTTAAACCTCACATCTTTTCGTTATCGTTCGATGATTGATGTTTTTTAGCTGCATATTTTACCTGCAGGCTCAAGTTATCATTAATACTTAGTTTCTGATTACAACTAGGCATACAGAGCAATTTATAAACGTCGTGTTTAATGGAAATTTTGTTTAATCCTCATTTTTAATGGACAAAGTTAAACACACTGAACATGTTCGTAATTCCTGCTGCAGCTGGCAACAAATTAAATTTTTTACTAGACTCCTAAATTATACTGATGTTCCTGAAAGAAGCTCTCAATGTCCTTGAGGGTAAAGACTCATTGGTTTATAATTTTTCCTGCGTATGAACATACTCTGATTTTAGTTCTAAATCGGTATAAAAATGGAGTACTATAATGCGCAGTCTAGTTTGTAGTGTCTAGTCTAGACCTAATGAAAGGTTTTTACAGTCGAACCAAACCGACAAACAAAGTACTGACCTTGGTAACGATTAATCTATTGTGTCTAATTAAAATGACCTGTTATATCTGTTATTTTTGGTCACATTAATGTTTGATTACGATGGTATGTTGTTGAAATCAATGTCAATTTATTAGGTTCAGCAATAACCCAGAAATTTGCACTAACACATAAAGGAAAACTAACCATATTCATGCTAAGGTAAACCTTTTCCAAAACAGAAAATAATTGCTTATAAATTTTTAACAATAGTGTAGATCTACATGAAAGTTAAATTAAGAAACAAAAGTATATGGATATTGACAAAATCCGCAGTGGTAACTCTTGTTGGAACAGTATCTTTGCATAGATTAGACCTTCCCAACCTTATCTTGGAACATTTCCAAGCCAGTGCATCACGCCCAGTTCATCAACTCTGGCGCTGTTTTACAAGTCCACAGCTCACTCTGTGTATGCAGTTTTCTCAGCATAAATCCACTCCGAGCAAACTCGTTCCCTGTAATGCAAGAGGCGGGCAGAGCTGCAGGAACGCTTTGTATAGCAGGAATTACCTGAGTATAACCATAAAGGCGCCTGCATTATTGACATACAAATGAGGCCAAGTGGATGGGGGTATCTTATGGGGTATATCGCATTCGCCATTGTGGCAGATGCGCCAAATAGCATCTCGGAAACAGATGGCTGGCTTACAACGTCGCGGCTTCCACTATATCGATTCGCGTTTGTCTTAAACTCGCGGGGATAACAAGTATTTTTTAAGTTTACCGCCCTTGTTTCTGTGGTATAACTCAATCGGCACTCAAGCATGGACTTGACCTATTCGATTTCAGTGTCTATTTTCGTCGGTAAATTATTGACACCTGTTGATGGTGTCTGGCTTGGTATCTAGCGATTGATTACGTTAGTAAAAAGCTATAGTATTAAATCGTGTCAAATTTATTAACTTTTTGGGGCTACATAAACAAAAAATTGCGTTTATTGGATTTATTAACACGAATTTACATTAGATACTCTGCAATGATGTAACTAAAATATCGACCCGGCATCATGCAAGATGTATTACAGATGGAAGCGAGAAAAGTATAGAAAGAGGATAATAAAAATCCTGCGTAAGGGGTAACAATGGAAAGAATTTTAAAAGGCCTATGTTGAGACTAAAATGAGACTAAATGGAAAAAAGGAGGAAGAGATGCTGAAGAATTTTATGCATATTTTACAGCATGTATCATCAAGTTATGCGAGTATATTTGTCAAATCTACTCACCAATCTCAAAACGTTAGGAAATAAATTAATTGAGCCTGGCTCAGTCATCGTTCATAAAACAGCAATGAACGTCCTCGTCTTCCAGCAAAACCTTAACGGTTCGGTAACATCATCAACACGCCACGTTCATACAATAGGGAACAAAAAATTACAGTCATTAATTTTGGAAGCCTCCGCCGATCCCGTTGTAATTAATTCTAAAAGTCTCATAAAGTCCTACTCTCCAGTCCTGCAGCTCTTGATCCAATCTATCTTATCGTGGTGGTGAACCAAGAATTGCTTGCTGGAACCGAGAATTAACGCAAGTAGCAACCGGCTACTTTGGTTAATCGCCCCCGATTTCAGCAAAAGCCGTAGCCCCTGTATACATTAGTCGTCGATTTTCCACCGTAACGACAGCCCTTTTTATCCCGGTCTTCTTCCGCGTTTTGCCCGGAACCTTGCTTTCGGCTAAACGTCCTAACATCTGGGCAATTTCCGGTGCCAAATTGACTGCTGAATACTGTTATTTGAGCAGGATATCCAGAGGCCTCTTAGGACGCTCACCTCAGACGCCCCTTCGGAAGAAATGTAGACGACGAAAGATTCAGTCGAAGGTAAACACTAAGTGGAGTTAATTAAATATCGTGACACGCGAACTGGGAATAGCTTCGTGGTGGGCTTCTAAGTATTTGAGTATGTGGTCTAAAAGTTGTTGTTTGACGCCCCGCAGATAGGCTTTGAGGGTAACTTAATTGCATTTTTAAACCTCTCCTGGTTACACGTTGTGGTCAACTACCTCAAGAACTTGCCATTTAAAAAACTACATATCCGAGTTTCCGCCTTTGGGTAACAGGCGTGCAACAGGTGACCGTTTTAAGCTCGGTCTGTAACTACTTCTTACTCGGTTCAGATTGTCCCCGATATAGTACACGTAAATTTATAAATCAATACGTGGCGTATGTAATGCAATTTCGAAAGAGAAGTGAGGCGAGCGAGAAGTTATATGGAACAATTTTCTTCCAGGAAGTTTCTAGTTACATACGTTAGAAGTTACACTCCTGATAGACTTCCAG
>OW679200.1:126068808-126116511 GCA_940337035.1 Agriotes lineatus | reverse complement strand
AGAAGGCAAGATCAAAATATATAAAACGAGAATACGAAATCTAAACTTGCACTGGCGCAAAAAAAATTAAGACGTTATTGTGAATAAAATATGATACGGGATTTGACCTCGCCCAACCTGAGTTCATTGACAGTAACTCATAATCTTTCAATATACAGCCAATTTGTACTGTTTGCGTATTGTAATAGTTACTTAGAGGTAAATTTCATTAAGTGTTTTGGAGCATTTTCGGAAGGAGCTTAATTAAGCTCGACAGAAATATTAAGGGCGACACGCTCGTACAGAAAAAACGTCATTCGTGGTGCAACACTTGCGGTAAGCAGTCCTCTCATTCGCACTCCTAAATTGTGCAAAAGTCCAACAAAGTGCACTCAGGGCGCTAACATAACGCCATGATTTCAAAAAGGTATCTTCAAGCTAGCTCTCAGCGAAGTTCTGCAAACCCTGAAAACAATCTGCAGGTAAGCTAGAAGCATTACCGATCGAGCTGACGCCGCCTCTTGAAGTTAAAGATAACTGACAGCGAAAGCTCTTCGATTTTTAGCATTGTTGAAAATGCTGTCAAATGTGTAAAGCTATGAATTGGCATTTTTAAATGCAAAATGGGTTGGTTTTTCGCGTTCTGCGTGAAGCTGGATTTACTATGCAACAAATCGCGACGGCTGATTTCGATGCAACATAATATTTGCGTATTAAAGACAGTTATTTGGGTGTATTTTTAATGTTGGTTAAATGTAAATTATATCAAATGCAATTATTCTGCTATTTAGAAACGCTGTTTTTTTCTAGGGTGCTATGCTAAATTTGGTATTGTTTTCTGTGCGAATTTAAAGATCAATATTTTGATTTGTGTTATTATAATCAAGTTGGCTTTAAATTTGGGTATATATTTTAAGTGTTACGAGTTAAATTGGATTAGCTTTCAGATCACTGTTCAGTTGAATTTTCCTTAAGCAAAAGGTAAGATGTTTCTGATTGCATACTCAGCTAGCTAATGGTAAACACGGAAAATAATTTGTAAAAATGAAATACAATAATCAGACTAATAAAAGCCCCTTTAAAAATAAGAATCTTAATCATAATAGCAGAAAAAACACTGAGGGACAGAGAATGAAATGGACCAATAAGAAATACATGTGCCACACAGGAGATAATTAGATCAGTCAGACGAAAACATTCAATCTAGAGAGAACTCGTGCAAATAATGGGCGTGAAAAATATTTATGAATGGTAAACTACACAAAATGAACAATTTTTCGAACTATATAGAAGAAGAAGGAACTGTAAGAAATTACTAAATACAATGCAGAAAATACGTTTTATAGTTCTCCAGGTGGGTACATTTTCACAACATACATAACTTTATATGAAGAGTTTGTTTTCGGCTGTCGATGTGGTAAAAGTAAACTATTTGCTAATACTGCTAAAAACAACACTTTTATATTTATTCTGATGTCTATTGATACAAAATTTCAAAGAATCCGACAAGTCCTACAGACCGGGGTTTAAGGTCTTTTAGTTAATAATTCCTTGGAAATTAAGTGTAATTTTTTTAATTTTGTTGGGCTGATACCGCTACTATAAGGATAAGGAAAGTGAGAAAAAATAACTACTTTTCTAAAACAAGATACAGCTAAACAATAGAATTGTCAACACTTATTCATTCCGAAAATTTTTGCGATTTATGGTAAAATAACTTTTAGTGGGCTAAGGCAAGACATTTGTGGCGGTGCATATTATGAATTGGAATACAAGTAATGAGTAACTCACAGTGAAGCCCAGCGATACGCGGGTTCACCTAACAAGTGCCCGCAAAATAGTCCTACTTTTATTTCTCTAAAGGATGGTTTAAGTAGAAGAAGGTTCGAAAGCACATAAAAGGGCAATACCCGACCCATCCAAGACAACTTCAAAGAGGCTCACCCTGAAAAGACATCCAGAAACCAAATACCATCCTAAGGTGCTGAAACCTAAAGCCGACATAGCGTCGACCGAATCTTCAGTAGTAAAAACAACCCCTGTTTTTCGTAGAACGACTTTTCCGTGGCAAACACGTCGGCTTCGTTGTCGAGCCCATTATCGGTAGAGAACAACCCCTGTTGTTTTGTCGAGCGGATTTTCGGTGGCAAAATAACCCCTAAACCCCGTTATTGAGCCGATTATTAATGAAAACGACTCCCTTGAGTCTGTTGTTGCTCAGCGTAACTTAAAACAAAGCTTTGAAATACCACACCCACAACTATCCCCGTAGAATGATGGGAATATTCAACATACGCCTTACGAGCCGTAAATAAATATCAACCATATTTTCTGGTTTATGATTTTAGTTACAGAGAACCGCCACCGCATTGAGGAACTGTTGCTGTACCAACCGTTCTGCCAACTGAAGTCACGGCCGCCGCCCAACTATTCTCTATTTTATACTAGTTTTATTTCTACATAATTCGCTTGTGAGTTTTATTTTAAATTATATGGCATATAATATTTGTAAATAAATCAACATATTTCCAGTCCTGTATAATTAGTCAGGTCCTGAAACCTATACCCGACATAGTGTCGACCGAATTTTCGGTGGTAAAAATAACCCCTGTTCCTTCGTCGAGCTGATTTTTGGGGGCAAAATAACTCTTGAACAGCGTTAATGAGCATATTTTTGATGGAAACAACTCCCCTAAGGCTGTCTTTTCAGTACTCCAGAGAGAGTAGAACGTAACTTGAAACTTTGGGATACCAGCCCACAAGTATCTCCGTAGAACGGGAATATTGAGCTACCATATTTTGTATTTGATAATTTTAGTTACAGAGGACCGCCACCGTACTGAGGAACGTTTGCTGTACAAACCGTTCTGCCAATTGAAGTCACGGCCCCCTCTAAACTATTCTTTATTTTGTAATCCTTTTGTTTCCGCATACTTTGGTGCCATAAGTGTTTCCTGCATTTGATTCCAAGGTTAGTCAATAATATTTATTGTTTTTGAAAAGAAAAATTTAACAGCGCCTATGCTTAATCGACATAAGCAGTATACTGTAAATATATTACGCATTATGTACTTATGGATATCTTGATTGATGCTTAACAATTTTCTTTAAAATTTTCTGCTAAAATTAGACTGTTGATGCCACTAAATGGGGAGTGGAATGTCCAGCTCTGAAAGTTTCCACTCATGTATCAGTTATGTTACGCTTTTATTTATAGCTAATTTATGTTTTGGAGCTTAAACTATTTCCAAGACATATCGAGTTAGTAAACATTGGTAATATTATAGAACAATTTCGTTAAATTTTGGAATTAGACTGTAAGGTAGCCAGTTATTGCATTTACTAGGACATTGCACCGCGAAATGGTTAGAGCACTTCACCATATTGTATGGAGCCCAAGGGCAGAATTGCACGAATAATACAGTAATTATACGATACTCAGCAACATCCTAGCAGCTGCAAAAGTCCGCCATTTATGAGACTACCGCATTGGCGAAACTACCCGCGTCTAGTATTAAAGGAATATGTTAATTCCCACCTGTTTATTCAAATAGGGGCTTCACCTAACCCATATCCCCAAATGTTCCTGCAACGCTCTGCTGTACAGTGAACCCCATCTTTTGATCGCAATAGCGTCAAGGAGCTCATCAACTATTTCGATAATGAACCAAGAAACTACCACAAAGCTGCTCGTTAAACTCGTTAGCGTTCACACATCACACAATTCCTCGTTCGCACTCGCCTGAACGATTAATAGGAACTACTGGCCTCCGCCGCAGATCCTTTATCACTCTATCCAAGTTGTCTGGCAATTATCATGATGTTGCGTCTGGGGTGCACGATAATTAAACTGCGGCCAACGCTTGGGGCATCCTCATGCGAGGTGACCTTTTAATTATTACAACTAACTCAGTATATCAAATGTGAGCTGACACGTACGTGAAGTGGCGATTATTGTAATCATAAATTTCAACTCGAGAAATTTTATTGACGTTGTTTTATGCGAATTCTAAATGGCACGTATTTCCTGGGCGTTCCTTTCTGAAATTATCAGTGAAGCCAAATCTAAGTAGATGTCTCTTTTTTCCAGTCATACATTAGTCTGGAAAACATGTATGTTATCAATCTGAATGAAATAGTTGATTTGATAAATTGCTAAAGCCAGGTTGACGCATAAATACAAGAAGTTAGTGACTCGGACACCATAGTCGGATTTGCTATGTTCGTAGTTCGAACTATCTGTATAGTAAGAACAAATGGTGAACTGCGGATAAGTTATGCAGTTTTCAAAATATCGACCGATAACTGATGTATTTTTAGCCGCGTTCTTAAATCTTAGGAAGTCACTCAAACTTCACAGCCTAAAAACCCGGTTTGAAGGAGAGTGATTCTTCCTCTCTTAAATCCATTCACCCAATGACAAACAATTGCATATGAAAGGGCGTTCTCATTAATAGTTATTTATTATACAAGTAGTGTTAAGTGGATATTATCCACACGAGAAAATGAGCACACTCGGCCTACGGCCTAGTACGCCAAACTTTTTCTATAGCCGGTAATATCCCCATAGCACTACTTGTAAGAATGCTTCTTTATATGCAACTGTTTGTCACTGGGTAAATGAGTTTTAAAGGGGAAGAATCGGTGTTGAAGGTACTTGCCACAGTGGACACCCAAAAACGGTCACTTCCGAAATGACAAAATTACAGAGGTAGCAAACTATCTGAGAGATGAATAAACCGATTAATTGCTGCGGTGTTGCAGATCAACAATTCTAAGAGTTAAGCTTCGAAATAGTTGGCTATCTCCATTATTCTTCAGATTTGGTACTGTCTGACTACCACTTCTTCTTTACTCTAAACAAATCTGGATGGATGGACGTTTGTGACAGATATCATGGCGTCTTAAAATTGATATTTTCAGGGTGTTTACAAACAGTACTATGAGAAGGGTATTTAAAATCTTTAGCATCATTGAGTCCAACGCATAAAATTAAGAGCAGAGTAGCGCGTTAATGCATTTGTCACCTTATTTTGGACCACCTTATATCTAATGGCTGTAGCAAAAGAATTCAAGATTATCACAGCAGGTGGTGCGACGCGATTAGCATAGGTTTTCGTGTTGGAACAGGTCTAGCATTTCGATTCTATTTGGCGCTCAAATACCCGAAGAGCTTGACAAAGTATTGATTTTTTCGAGAAAGACGCCCTCGCGAGTCTCGCGGATTTGAATTGCTGGGCTAAGTTAAAGCCGTTTTAGTTGTTTTCGTAAGGCGCATTCTGTGTAGGTAAGGAAGCTGATTTCATTGTATTCTTTGCGTGCTAATTGAAATCGCAGCAAAGCGTCCTCTGCTATAATTAGGCCGAGAACACCATTCGGTAAGTATCCTTTTGCTAGCTTATTTTTTAAACTAATTTTCTACATTTAGGCTGGCAGTTACGGCCCAAAATCAGACAGTTACGAGCTAGAAGAAGCTAATATCATTTAGTGTGGGTTACGGTCTTGCATGGGCTAATTGCACTCAAGCGAAGGCTAGAAATTCAGCTAATTCAGTTTTCCGATTCTGCTTCCTCATGGGTTAGCAATTCCCGACATGTGCCGCTACCGTTTGTGGTTTGCTGACTTCTAACAATGGCGTCTTCGCTTTGGGAGTCTCAGAATTGAGCAGCCAAATCTAGCTTAGCGTCTTCATGGATGGATGCAACACAACAGGATAATTCCATTTGCGATCGCTGCACTTCAACATCAAGTTACATTGTAAGTACATGCCTTCTTTTTCCGACAAAGGCATTTGCCTTAATTATCTCATCATATAATCAAACTGAACCAGTTTAATCAACCTTTTTGGCTCAAACCTTGATAACGCTAATAAGCGGAAATAAGCATGTGCATTGTAACTCATCTACCCCGCTTTATGCATTGTTTGGTATGCAATTGCGATAGCACAGGTGTTGTCCTGTAGTGCGAATTGAGCTATAATTCGCATTTTGTGGATTGAATATTTGGAAATAATTTCCCAATTATGATTTATTATTTCATTTGATATGCAATAGTCCTACCACTTTGTTTGTTGTCACATGGCCTAAGGGCTAATACAAGCAATTCATGTGTTACTGCGATATTTGGGTTCTAATAAATGCCCCTATTGCTATTATTTCTTTGCGTTTTCTTCTGCAACCCCTCTAGCTGAACGAGTAATCTAGGCATGCGGTGAAACACCAAAGGTAAGTGGCGCATTTTTAAGTAGCTAGTTTTGTTCTTATAGGGTGTGAGTGACGACAAGGAGCTCAATTTGTATTTATTCTTCTGTTCAATTTAAAAGCCCGAAGCATTTATTAGCTTGATCATTACACCACGCCATTTTCTGCCGAGAGTTAAAAGAGCTAGCCGAGGCCTTGCCAACGCCTTCGTTTAAGGGTGGTACAAAGTAAAAATAATATGCCATTTATTTTTTTATTGCTAACCCCAAGAATTTATATCCTGTCATCGTACTTGATGGTAGTAAAAAATACACTGCACAAACCACCATAATATATCTTAACCTTAAGCGAATAAGAAATTTACAATTTGAGGATTTCAAACACAACACTGCTCTGAAAACGCGAAAGAAGAGGTAGTACGTTAAATCTCTATAGTACTATTCGTTGTGATGTTCTCAGTGAACAATAGTCAAGATGTTCCCAGACAATATAAGAATTGATTTGCAGCTATTTCACTATAAAATTATTTTTCCAAGAAAGCATTTTTGACTTGTCAAGCTTTAAATAATTTAACTCCAACAAAATATAAATACTTGAAAATATTCATGGATTATTGAGAAAATATTTCACTTCATATTACGTACGAAGAGGGATTCACAGCCACACGTATCTTAGTTATAGAAATTAGTAAACATAGTCTTAAATTCTTCCATTCCACTTTTATGTAACAGTTCCTGGAGGACACTGCTAAACTATACATACTCTGGAACGACTCGGGGATATGACTGCGTCACCGTTGAGTTAGAAGAACTCAACCTTTGGTCCACTTTCATAAGGGACTTCATCAGGAATGAGACGCTGAGTCTTTCAATCGCAACAATTACCCAACATAGTCCTAACCCGAAAGTCATTCATTACGTAATAACAGCGAAAGCCTCGGAAAGCGTTAATTTAGTAGTTTGATTTTTCGTATTCTTCGCATAATAGTCCAAAAGTTGATCTTATCCTAATCTAGCAGGGCTAGATTGAAAATATTTGTTAGCATAGCCTGACTCTATTTCAACATAGTGTTTTATTACTGTTTTATATCCAGCTGCAGTGGAAATGGTTTAGAGATACGATCATCTGGTTTTAGGCCAGAGAATTGGGGTTCAAACCCCCCAACGGTAACAATTGCTAGAATAATAGCTGTCTATACGGTTAGAACTACATTTTTAAATAGAAAGAATCAATGTTTGCAAAGGCGTACCACAGCACACCCCGACACAGTTTATAGTATTCTCTAGTGGTGATAATCTTCTTAAATCAATAAAAATTCTCCGAAAATTCTAAACAATAGTTACTTTTGGAATTAAATTATCCTTATTTCGTTTGGAGTGTAGTGGATGCTATTTTAGTCCTTCTCATTGTGACAGATGGCTACGGTAAAGAAGCAGCGTTTTATTCCTGGTAATAGTAGATTCTAAAGCTTCTTCCTTTTGGCTGAATGAAAAGGATAAACAATTGTTTTTTTCTTGGAAACTGCCAAAGAAATCTTTAGAAACCATCTTCTTCATGATAAGATGTTTGTGCAGGATCGTCAATCGTTTTTTCGAATATCACGTCGTGCTGATAATTTCTCAGCATTCAATAGCTTCTTTGATTACAATATGGACACTTGACTCAATAAAGGCTTTCACAGTTCTTCCAGTGGAGGGGTTTGCTATTAATAGGTTTGTTTCAGTTCATTCATAGTACAAAATTAAGTCATCACAAATAGAATGCGGACTTGTTTTTACATGTTGTTTACATTTTGTTACTAAGAATTTAATTACAATTTGATAGCCAAATATAAAAACCTTTAAAAACAAGACAAAGACAAAATGGAAAAGCGACCCTTATAAAATGAACCACAAATCTATTATTCTTTGATTTCCAGGTGTTGACGGCTTGAAATTCAGTAAACGATATGCTTTATACAAAAATTCAACCAAATAGCCATATTGATAAACCCATAGCGGTTGTTTTTATCAATATCTTTCTATGCAATTTTTGAAAGTCACACTTCATTGTCGCAACCCTGGAAATTAAACTAGTGAGTGGGGATATGTAAATATATCTTCTTTTTTGGATCTTCTCTTAAGGAGTTTTTCGTTTCTTCTTTCAAAAGCCTCTTATTATCTCATTCCACCTTTTTTTTTCTACTCCATGCCATTGCTGCTCTCTTCCCTTTTCATCTTTCCTCTCTGTGTTCAATTGACCTTATTCTATTCTTTGTATATGTATAACTGAGTATCGTTGGGGCGTACTAATCTCTAGGGTCTTGGTGGAAGTTCTTGTAATTCTTCTTCTCCGCTAAAATATCCAGACAATATAAGAATCGATTTGCAGCTATTTCACCATAAAATTCTTTTTCCAAGAAAACATGTTTGCTTTGCCAACAAAATATAAAAACTTGCAAATATTTATGGATTATTAAGAACATATTTCACTTAATATATTAGATGTGAAGAGAATATCCACAGTCATCTATGTGAAACGTATCTTAGTTATCGGAATTAGTAAACATATTCTTAAATGCTTCCATTTCAATGTTATCTTATACTTCCTATAAAACACTGCTAAAGTATAAATACCCTGAAGGTCACTTTAGCATGTAACGAACGACTCGTAGATATGACTGCGTCACTGTTTATATAGAAAAACCTCAACGTTTGGCCCACTTTCAAAAAGAGCTTCATCAAGAGTGAGACTTACGTAGTCCAATCTTAACAATTACACAACGTAGGGTATGTAAATAGATCTTCTTCTTCTTTGGTGTTTCTCCTAAGGAGTTGTTCGTTTCTTCTATCAAAAGCCTTTTACTGTCCCATTCAACTTTTTCTTCTACTCCATACAATTGCTGCTCCGTTACTTTTTCCCTTTTTTCGTTGTGTTCAATTGACGTTATTCCATTCTTTCTATGTCTGCGTATCAATGGGGCGTTCCAATTTCCTCATTTCCCTCATTTATGATCCTGCTTTCGGAGGTAATTTTTAATTCTATGGCTCGATTTTGGTCCCTAGTTATAATCTTTAACGGTCACATTTCCACTCCATGAAACAATATTTTCCACTATACTATGGTATATTCTTATCGCATTGACTTGAATGATTTAAGTATTCTATAACAGCCTACATAGTGTTCTTGTTGCGCTTCGTCCTAAAGCAATGTTGTTATCGATGTCTATTTCACGTGCTTGCGTCTATAAGTTTACAATCTTCTGTGAAATCTGTAGTTACTCTTCTTACACATAGGTGTTCAGGTTTATTATAGTTTATCGTAGGCTGCCAATTTTCCATACTCCTCGGCGAGCTTCTTTACCATGTATTCCATTTTATCTTCTTGTTGAGAGAATACCAGCTGACCATATGCATTTAGCAACGAATGGGATATCCCATCTATATCATTATAAAACCCATTTATGCACCTTTTCTATACCCTTATTCTAGAGCTTATTTTATATACATATTAAAGGAAAGCGATGGAAAAAGCACCTTTATCTTTGTAGGTTGATAGTACGATCAAAAATTGTTTTCATCTAGTATGGCTATGGAATACTAATTTATGAATACAACTACGTTTACACTTAAATGTCAAACTTGACATTTGATTACTAAGTGACTTAAATTAAGAACTATTCCATAGCCAGGCTAGATGAAAATAATTTTTTATCATACTATAGATTAACCCATTTTTTATATGGTTAATCTAGGCATATCTTGCTACAGTTTAATGATGAGAACACTATCATGCTTTTTCCAAGTCAATGAATAATGCCATACATGTATGTACGTGTTTTCTATATTTTTTTCTGTTATTTGTCTAACACAGAAGATACAATCGATCCAAGCATGATCTACCCTTAAATGCTCACTTTGCTCTTCCCTTAATGTTGTCATGCTCTTTTGTAGTGTTTTACTTACAATTCTTGTAAGTATACGTGTCATAGATGGTTGACACTATTTTATTTGTAATTCTGACATGATATTTTATTACTTTCTTGTATATTGGCAAAATGAAGGATTTTCTCTATCTGTTCGGTAATTCTATTCGATTTTAGTAAAGATTTTGGTTATAGAGTTTAACGATTTATTTTATTCTTAGTATATTGAATTAGTATGTTACGTGGTTCTGGAACTTCATTATACTTTGATACTCAGTGCGTTCTTCACATTCTCGGTTTCGATGTCTGTCGTTACATTGATAGGTTTCTCCACTTGTTCTCTTGTTTGTAGATTTTCTACTCTATTTTCCTATTGTCGTCTATCCTTTATTACAAGCTATTGTGCTGTCGATAGCGCTGCACATTCTTTTCCAGGCTTCGGATTTTCCTTTATTGGCTCTTCATTTAATCATTTGTCTTAGATGTACTATCGGGAGCAATTGAAAGTGAAGGATCGAAATTGTAAATGGTTTTTAGGTTTTCGACTGTGAATGCTAGGGTTAGGCTTTTCAACTGGTTAAATACTGGTTCGATTAAGTAGGTATTTGATATTTAAAAACTCCATTCTCACAACTAGAATATTGCAAAAACAATCACGCTATCATCAATACCGTTTAAACAACTAATTCCCATAGTACACATTCTTCCCTAAGTTCTATTTCTTTTTCGATATCATTACCAATTCCTTTACTTTACTATTTAAGTCGCCTAGTATTTAGAATAATTTTTTTCTAATCTGTAATTTTTCCCCACAGAGAAATTCTATTCTCTTCCTATTTGAGTTAACGTTAATAGCTTATACTCCCGCAATTATAGCCTGTTGTCCATACACTGGGTGATCCGTTTGATTGGGGATAATAAAAAATGTATGTAGCTCCGAGGTATTCAGGTATGTCATCATTATATACACACAAGACAATAGTTCTACATGTTCTAGCTAGCTGAACCAATGAATGCCTAATATCGTAAAAATGTCGACAAAATGGTATCTATTATCCAGAAGCCTGAGCAGTGCGTTTTTAATTAAAATGTCATAAATTTGTACCGCCAGATGCAAGCACATAAAGCACTAGCCTCTTTACCGCAAGGTAAAACGAGGTTATCGATTATACATACAAAACATTTATAAATCAAAAACATCAAACATACATAAGAATAATAAAGAAAAAAGCTTCATTCTATATGCCCTCCTTGCCTCTAAATATTTTTTATAAAATTTCAAAGAAATTATAATTTTTAATTAATAATTAATACACAGTTGAAGATTCCATGAGTAACACAAAATGAGGTTGGATATCACTGGAGGGGTACTAAAAAAACACAAAACCTTTCCAATGTACAATATTTAATAACAGGCAAGACGTAGGAGTGACAGCAACATGTTTCGACTTAACAAATCATCATCAGGCTACTAAAAAACTAAGAGTTTGTAAAAGTGAATCTAATCTAAATCTAGTTCTTACTTAAAATAGAAAATTAGTTAATTAGGTGAAAGCATACCACACAGGGAATGGGTTTTAGGCCTTGAACAGGGATAACTAGAACACGTGTGCACCATGCCAAATTTTGGCTAACACGTAACCATTGAGGCCACGCCGAACAAGATATATGCTAAAATAATAATATACGGAATTAGTTGACAATAAGTAGTTAAGGATAAGTAAAACTTACGGGAAATATAATATAAAAGACGCAACAAAATTAAACAAGGTTAAGCTGGCCCATTCCGTGACGCGGAAAGTGACAGAAGAAATCAAAAATTAAAATTTAAGCGTCCAGGTAAAGAAGAGTTTTGTAGTATAGCAGAACACTATAATTGAAAAGTGGCGATCCGGGGAGCTAATCTAAAAACAGAAAATTATTATTTTGGTTGAGGACTTCATTAAGTGACGACTGTCAATTGTTATTATAAACATTATGAATTTCTTTATAGTCTCTAACAGATTTAATTTTAGACCTTTATTACAAACGTGTAAAATACATATCATGATTATTAGAGGAGTTAAATGAATGGCCAGTCTCTAGTATGTGATTGGCAAAGGCAGATTTAGAAGAAGTGGATAAATTATTGTTTTTAATGCAGGTTGGGTCTTCATTAATTCTAGTTTTAAACTTCCTGCTGGTCTGGCCTACGTAAGAAGCATCACAATCACCACAATTAAGTTTATAAACGCCTGACTGATCTAAAATAATAAGTTTGTCTTTAGTATTAACTAAATATGATTTGAGGTTCTGTTTGGGGGAAAATGAGATATTCATTTTAAATTGTTTCAGAATGTTTTGGAATTGGTAAAAAATAAGGCCTAAGGCCGATATACGGTAATGAGTGATACATTTTATTGGTATCAGTTGAAGGGGTTAAAATAATAAACAGTTTAGGTTTAAGTAAAGTAAAAATTCTATTATGAAGTTTGCGGATGAGTTCTAACGGGTAACCATTATTGAGAGCTATTTTGTCTAAATATAATTTGAAATTCGTTATTAAAAGTGCCATAGTTAAGAGGTAAGTTATAAAGTCTGTTGAATAAAAATCTAAGGCAGCAAGTTTGTGGGACATGGGGCGAAAAGAACAAAAAGGAATGAAGTTATCAGTGGTGGTGGGCTTTCTAAATATCCCTATTGACAGTGAACGGTCACCCCTGGTGATGGCCAGATCCAAAGAATTCAAAACATCAATTTCAAGTTCAACAGTAAATTTAATATTATTATGAACATAATTAAGAAAATTGTGGCAAATATGTCATCGACGTACCTCCTATAAAAGATGAACTGTTTATTAATAGTAGTAGGCCAGTCAAATTGTAGAAAATACCTCATTTTTTGACAAAAATACTACCTGAAAAGTGAGCATGTAGTTTTATAGAGCAAATCACGTAGAATTAAATGAAATAAAAAGTAACAGCTGAATCAGGGGAGAAGTGATTCATAATTGCGGTCAAAGTAATGAAAAAACGGTTTTTTGCATATAAAAAAGCAAAAAAGCTATGCATTTTTTCCAAAAAAAAACAAGCTTATGTAGTTTAAAAAAGCAAATAAATTAAGCTGTTGATGGTGAAAATTGATTCATTAGAAAAAAAGTTATCGCTAAAAAATCGCTAAAAATGACCGATTTTTCAATTGTTCTTAACTTTTAAAAAAACCTATATAACGGTTGAGATTTTCAGAAAGCATAGTACTCGATGAGCAGAAAACGTGCGATTTTAAAATTTGCAAAAATATTGATTACTTTTTGCATAAATAATTTTTTTCAAAAAAAATACGTTTTCGCATAAATTGATTTACTCAGCTTTCAGAAGTCATACAGCAATCAGCATAGGCTTATTTTGTTCCTTAAGAGTTATACTACCACACACAATATGAGCGCTAATTTTGTTGCACTTGCAAATATGTGCAAATTTAATTTGAAGGGTGGTTTTTTAGGCGCACAAAATGTTGAATATGTTTGTCAATTTTAATTGCACCGAAATTACTTAAGCACCATTCGATAGCTGCCATTTTTCTCCGAAATCAAAAAAAAGATTACAGTACGACCCATAGAAGCCGAAGAATTTTTCTTTTTTAAATTGCTGCACATTCAGTTATTAATATTAGCGGCTGAAATTTGCACACTTTAGCTGAAGACTTCTAATATAATATAAAAATTATTTCGCAATTATTGACCGTGTATTATTTATTGCGAAGCGGTTTACATTTTAGTTCAGTGCGAGTAAACGCCGAGTGGAGCGGCCTTCTCCGAGTTTCTCCCTACAACGCTCAACGCTACGCGCCACAGCACCGCTCTGAACGAACATGCATTTTGCGACGCCTAATGTAAACCGGTTCGCAATAAATAATACATGGTCAATAATTGCGAAATAAGTGTTATATTACACTAGACGTCTTCAGCTAAAGTGTGTGCAAATTTCAGCCGCTAATATTAATAACTGAATGTGCAGCAATTTAAAAAAGAAAAATTCTTCGGCTTTTATGGATCGTACTGGAATCTTTTTTTAATTTCGGAGAAAATTGGCAGCTATCGAATGGTGCTTATGTAATTTCGGTACAATTAAAATTGACAAAAATATTCAACATTTTGTGCGCCTAAAAAAAGATCACTTTTCAAATAAAATTTGCATATATTTGGAAGTGCAAAAAAATTTGCGCTCATATTGTGTGTGATAGTATAACTCTTAAGGAATAAAGTAAGTCTATGCTGATTACTATACGACTTCTGCAAGCTGAGTAAATTAATTTCTGCGAAAACGTATTTTTTCAAAAAAAAAAGATTTATGCAAAAAGTAATTTACATTTTTGCAAATTTTAAAATCACACGTTTTCTGCTCATCGAGTACTATGCTTTCTAAAAATTTCAACGTTGTGTATATTTTTGTTTAAAAGTTAAGAACAATAGAAGAATCGGTCATTTTTAGCGGTCTTTTAGCGATAACTTTTTTTCTAATGAATCGATTTTTACCGTCTACAGCTTAATTTATTTGTTTTTTTAAACTACATAAGCCTAGTTTTTTTTGGAAAAAATTCATCGCTCTTTTGCACTTTTATATGCAAAAAACCTTTTTTTATTACTTTGACCGCAATTTTGAATCACTTCTCCACTGATTCAGCTGTTACTTTTCAGTTCATTCAATTCTACGTGATTTATTCTATAAAACTACATGCTCACTTTTCAGGTAGTATTTTTGTCAAGTAAATATCTAATTTGACAGGGTTATTGAAAAAGTGATTAACTTCTAAATTGGTGAGAAAATTTTCGGCTAAAAGTGACGAAAGATTATTAGCCATAGTTAAACCAATATGTTGTTTGTAAATATTTGTATTAAAGAGGAAATAATTTTTTTTGTAACATAATATTAAGGATTGTTTTAAGAATTCCCAAGAAGTATCTGAAAATTACCAATTAAGAGGTAATTATCTAGGGCAGCCAAGCAGTTAAGAAAGGGAACTCTGGGAAATAAATTAATTATGTCAAAAGATGCAAGTCTGTAGTTATTATGTAATTTTAATTTGGTAAGTTCATTTGCAAATGACTGGGAATTTTTGATGGAATACGGGAAATTAAATAGAATGTTAGATCTAAGAGTATGGTTAAGCCAAGTCGTTAGTTTAGAAACAGGAGTGTTGATGACAGGTATATCAAATTTTTGGAAGAGCATAAAGACGGGGAGGTAAAGGGTTCATGAGTAGACGTTTTTAGTATTGAGTATTAAACTAATCTAATAAAATATCACTGTTAGCGACTATAAGAGCTTTCTAACTTCAATAGCAAAATTATTAAAGTTTAATATGGTTAAGTTTAAGAAATTCTTCAACCTTTTCAATGTAATCGGTTTTAAACATAATTATTAAGGCATTGTCTTTGTCAGCCTTCGTGCAGACGAGATTATTGGCCCTTAGTTGATTTTGATTTTTTTTAAACTATTTTATTTTCAAAACAAGTTTTACGTATCCTATTTATTGTTAACTAATTCCGTATGTTATTATTTTAGCATGTATCTTTTTCTGCGTGGCCTCGAAAGTTACGTGTTAGCCAAATTTTGACATGGTGCACACGTGTTCTAATTATTCCTCTTCAGGGCCCAACACCCATTACCTTTGTGTTATGCTTTCACCTAATTAACTAATTTTCAATTTTAAGTAAGAACTGGCTTTAGATTAGGTTCGCTTTTACTAACTCTTAGTTTTTTAGTAGCAGGATGATGACTTGTTAAGTCGAAACATATTGCTGCAACTCCTACGTCTTGACTGTTATTAAATATTGTACATGGGGAAGGTTTGGTGTTTTTTACTACACCTCTATTAATACACAGGGCGGAAAGAAAGAGTTAGGAAAACCAGTAACAATTGTTTTTCGTTATAGCTAGCTGTAACTTGTTATTTCACATCTTCTGTCAATTCTAAGCAACTTTTACAAATAGTATTTAGTGTATTTTGAGAAAAATAAGCAATTTTCCCTGATCCATTCTCAATTTTTAGAACCTCCCCGGTATGTGAACTAAAATATTTAAATTTTGGCAGGTGTATTTTGAGTTTGCGAAGATGGAGGAACTTTTAACAAGTATAAATTTTTCTAATAAATGAATAATAACAAACTTTTCCATCTGTCCCAATCTATGTTGGTCGCTGTATAATATGATTTCATAGAAGAAACAGATGGCAGCCTACATAATATACTAGTCCAGTGTAAATGGAAGGTTAATTAGTTGTTGTTTTTTTAAGCGAAAAACAAAATGTATTAATCTCTTCTATTTGGTTGTCACTGTTCTAATGTATCTACATAAAACACTTCATTCTAATCGTATGTTCAAACGAATTCGCAATCATGCTATTGTTTGTCAGTATTACGTAGTTGTTGGTTAAACATTCTATTTCGAGCAGTTATTATCTTCTTTCTGCAGTTCTACAGAAGACCATAACTGCTTATTTCGCACGGCTATCTCCAGACGTCGATTTTATATAGGTATTAGCTAAATACTGTTGGTGAGTTGATTGAACATCGTAACAGTTTAACTGTGGAACTATAATATGTATATTAGGTATCTGTATAAACCACTCTTTTCAATCAAAAGTGATATCTGTTTAATTGTAAATTTTTCGTTCAACGTTAAGTATTTTCATGAAACTTATTAATTATCAGGTGCTGGGGTTTCTGTAGGCAGTATGAAACAAGAATTTTTATTTGCTTGGATTTAAATATGCTAAGCTATAGAAGTCGAAGCTTTCATCATTAATTCAGGTCACGCATTCATATAAAATTGCCTGGATTGAGAGATGGCACTAAATCCGGATGCCAAAAAAAGAAATAAAATCTTACGACTACTTTAAATAACAACTTTGGCCGTTTTTTAGCTCTTTCCTAAAAAACATCTGCAGCGCCATCTCGTATTTCTCTTACAGAGAAGCGGACGTCGCAGTCTCCCTTCGGAATCGCAACACTACTTTTATATTTTATGCAGGTAGATCACAGGGCGAATTCTATACGCGAGAACGTCCTGAAAAATAGCCGCTAAGCGTTCATTCAACGTAACGTAATTACTCATATTTCTTCCTTTGAGAGCGTTCCCGAGAGAGCTTTCATTTAAAATATTATATTAAAATGGCTGGAGGCAGTAAATTTCTCTGACAAATTGTTTTGTTTTTTGCTCCCGCGTTGCCTTCATTATCACGGCTTTAAGAATAAGTAAATATTTTTGTTCGGGGCAGAGGGCATCCCATAATTGTGTTTTATAATGACAAACTAGACTCAACGATAGGGCACGAAAGCAATTTTATTTTCGTTCTGACTAAGAATATAACTTGTTGATGGCAAGTTGAATGAAAAGCTCAATCACACAAATTCTACAGATATATTGTTATGATACACTATACCTTGGTCGTAGATAAAATTAAAATGTATAAAAGAAGTTAGGATGTTAGTACAATCCATATTAACTCATTAAAAACGGTCGATGATGTTTAAAAAAGTTTCATGAATAAACCTGAGTTAGAGCAAATCAGTAATGAAATTATAGCTATTGAACATTTACAGGTGGTTTGAATATAAAAAAATAATATTTAAAAAACGGTGGTAGAAGTAATGACAAATGCAAAATTCTGACTAGGATATAATTAAAGTAGGTAGATATCAAATAAGAATAGAGTATAGGAGGCAGAAAGAATGGAAATATGGTAGTTAGGAAGTTTGTTCCCATTATTGAAAATAACAACTATAAAAAATATGTAAGAATTTTATTTTGGTCCCATTAAAACATTGAATTTAACCCTCTTTTACTGAATAAATGTTTTGGATTATGTAAGAAGGGTATTTATCAAAATCTACGTGGTGGTTTAAAGAAGTGAAATATTAAATAGCAAAGAAGAGAAGTAATTGAGTAACTACAGAGGAGAATTGGAATTGGTAAACTTAATGGATACTAGCATGGTTAATTACAAGTCATTAATTGAAGAGTTATATTAAAACCGTTTTATTGGGAAAAATACAATTGACAAGTCACATAAAAAATAAAAAGGTGTTTACATCAATCTAAGTTTTGCTGAGTAGAAAGTCCATAGGAGTGTCGGTGAAGTGAGAGGATCCATTACTCAAGGTAGTAGCAGAGACAGGAGCATATCTGGGATTGTTCTGTTAGCTGGTTGCTGTCAAGGATTTTGGGTTTTCGAGTATTGGACGAAGATTGATACTGGTGATCCATATGTGAGTGCTGCATTGTAGAGAGCTGCTTAGATAAGGTCCATTATGAAAGGAGGTAGCAGAGACAGGAGCAGATCTGGGTTTATTCTGTTGGCTGGTTGCTGTCTAGGATTTTAGGTTTCGTGGTATTGGAAGAAGTATAGGACTGGTGGTCTGTACGTCAGAGTTGCATTGTAAGAAGCTGCTTGAAAGGGTCGATTGTGGCTAAAGGGTAGGTTGCAGTCTTGAACATTTTAGGAGTGCAATATACAAGGTGGATAATTTCTTAGTTTATACCAACTATAAAACAAATAAAGACATTTTACAAGGTGCAATTAATTAAAAAACAATAACTTACCGTATTATATAAAGTTATAATGTACAATTCTAAGAATTGGGAATTTGTCATTGAAATTTGAGAATTGCTGTTGACATTTAGTTGACATTAGAAGTGACATTCAATTTGAATAAATAGTTGAAAAATACTTGAAATTCTTTTTTTTTCGAATAAAGTAACTAGATAATTGAACCCAAACCCCTGAAAGAGTCTCAGGCGCTACTATCTTAATAGGTATTTGAAAGTTTGCATATTAAAAAGTCAATTTAAATAGAGTAGCCAGTGCATAGCAATATATATGGAAAATTATTAATGAAGATGTAGCTAAGTGGACACACAGAAGACACAATGTATATGTACATATTTTCAAGTATGGAGCTAAATAGACAATATAGACATGGAATGATTACGAAAACCGCATTGACTGGGGTCGCAAACAAAAATTCAGCGGAGTTTATATAACAAGGGCTACTATGTATCATGGTAACCTGTTTATAAAAAGTAGAAGCACATACGCAGCTACCAGAAAAATAATTAAATAAGTGGAAGTATAATCTAACAACCGGCAAAAAAGTTACAAATAATTTTCGAAAAAACATAGTATTGAAAGTCAGAAACAACGCATTTAACAAAAACTTTATATCAATGGAGTATTTTATGCAACAGTAAGAAACTACTTATAAGTAGTAATACAAAGAATACCAGCAAACGTGGAAAAGAAACAAAATTAGGCTCCCACGACCCATACCATTAGTAGTATGTAACACGAAATTTAATTTAATCTTGAAATTAAGAACCGCTTTATTGCAGGGGTCAGGTCAAACCGAGTCTGCTTAAGGCTTGAGCCTAGGCGGACGTGGCTACCATTAAATGTTAAAATATCTTTATTTTTGGAACTACTTCTGCTCTTCCACTTCTATCCAGTCTATAAGCTTTCGAAAAGCTGAAAACCGCTTCTTTCTTGCACCAATACGTCTGTGAAAACAAGCGTCGCTTATCTGGCAGCTAATATTCATGAAATAAAAGCTACTCGTACTTTGTTTAAGCTTTAAACTGAAAGAGTGGTGAAACATATCTAAAAAATGTGTCTTTCATATTAAAAAACATTCTTGAATGGTTGGTTGGTTATGTTACAGCCATGGCTGCTTTGATTCTCAAAGCAAACCGCCACTGCCTAGGCAGCAGAATATCTAAAACATCCTAAAGGGGAAATGATGACAGAGAACGGACAGATATCACAAAGATGACAAAATCACTTGATAAGATGCAATTGTCACCTTATATCACAATATACGCAAGTACAAATTATTCTCAATAGTCCTTATGCTGTGATGAGACAAAACAACTACCGACTACAACAACTTATTCTACAAGAGGAAGTAGATGGAAAAAGAGATCCAGAGAGAAGAAGAAACTCGTAGCTACAGAATATGTGTCACTAATAAAATAAGAATAGCGTGTTAATAGCCAACGTCCGCAACGAATTAGGCAACAATAGAAGAATAAGTCCTTATAGATAGCAGAGACCTCTATCCTTGAAGAAATTGAAACAGAAACTGACATTGAACACATTAAACACGTTAAATATATACAGGGTGGGCACCTTAAAAAATTAAATTTTGTTTAATTTTGCTTTAACTGAGAAATAGATAAAAACTCACATAACTCAGGCTTTCTCATTGCCGAAAGTGAAACCTAACAGATACAGGGTAAACATCACAAATGGGACGGAACAGTATGGTATCTTTATAACGCAGCAGAAACTCGTCCAATTCGAAGCCGCCCGTGGCTCAGCTATTTTAGCGGCCGACAAGCAACTGACCTCGAAATATTATCCTGCAGGGGCGAAGTTCGACTACCAGCGGACTACATTTTTTTATTTGCAAATTGATCTAATTCGCGGAAAGGAAGTTCCGTGTAAACACCATTACAGATTTTTTAGGAGCCTAGAATTTATATCAAAATTATATGATAAAAATGTATCCATTGCTACATTTATGTATTACCAGCGCCTAAATTAAAAAACATGATAGAATATGTATCCAAACACCAGTATTTTCCACGTTATCTGCATTTTAGCGATCATGGTTCGTCGTTCGCTTTTTATAAATTATAGGATTGCTACAATAATATTCCTCTACGTAACCGTTTCAAAAAGACGTAGAGGCTTCCTGTAAGGGTGTTATTAATATTTATTTTCAGGTGCATAGTTAAGCTTTAAGGGTAGGTTGCTCTTCGCATTCACCCATCTTCTTAAGGACGATTAATGTTATTCGACTTCTTCTGGTGCCCTATTATACCTACTTTTATCTGGTATTGCCGCAATACGGCAAAATTTTCTCTGCTCTTAAATTTTATGACATTTCTTGTTTTTAGTAAAGAATTTTATTTTTTTCTGTGGTAAAATGTTGACTTTAGCTTTACTAGCGATGATATAGGACACATTTTTGGAGCTCCTTTTGATGACGTTTAGTAAATAAATTTGGGTTAGTAACTAGGTGCTGATTTGTGAATTATTGCAATTGCTGCATCCATCTAATAGAATGAGGATTTCATGGTATTTTGGATGTAAAATCGCCCAAAATCTTACGTACGGAACTGCTATCGCTTTGCCTTCTGGTAGTCTGACGTTTTGTCGGATATATTTCAGGCCCGTTTCCGAGTACACTTCCCCTTCGCTCATAATTCTTCATGTAATCTCTAACAATCTTACACGGACCTTCTAATGCTGAAGAAGCTGTCCGTTGGTGCATCCAGTCTGTTGGGATACACACTATGCACTAGAAGAACTATACCACCTGGTAGGACGGATTTAAATTTTGTTTTCACTTGTAATAAGTAAATAATCGCCAGTAGTTTACACTGTTACACTTGCTCAACAATTTATAACTAGTAAACAACCATCACTTGTCTACCAGTTTCAAGATTTCAGAAATGTATAACTAATAAACAATCATCACTTAGTAATTTCATTTGCGTTGTTAATTTTTCGGATTTATGTTTTCAAAAATAATAAGCGGGCAATATCATTGTTTGCTTTGGAATGCAAAAAGTAGAGCATTTTTTGCGATTCGTGTATTTGATGAAGTGTCGTCGCGCGTAGTGGAGTTTGTGAATCAGTCGATTACATAATTTTTTTCAAGTATTAAGTGGTGATAATCGGTCCCAAGCGCAACGGAATCTGCGGGTCATTTTACTATAAAGTTATTTTCGAGTATTGGGGTATGCGTCCTTGTAGTTAATTTTTTACTTCGCCTAATCGATTACAAGATCCTTTAATTAAATCAATCCTGTTGTTCTTGCATACAATTTATATAAATGTATATAATTTATGTATAGTCATTAGAAATGTCCCGAATTCACAGAAACGTATGAAAGTATGCTGCTAGATAAACCAATTTTTCCTATAGGTGAATGATTTTTCCAAATAAGACTAACCTTTATGTATATTTTTTAAACTTTAGAAGTGTTCAGCAACCCTCATCTCACATTCGAAATAATACTCGATTAATTTTATTTTATAAATTATAGAATTTTAGCAATACGAAATATAAAATCGTAGTAGTTTTCTGAATAACTCAAGTCTAATAATTGTCTAAGACATAGAATTTTGTATGAATCTTCACCTAATCTGAAAAGCCTACGTAAGCTGCACGTGGATTAAATTTTATATTTCCTGTTTAAGCATTTATTTGAACATTTAAATACTTGAGACTCATCACTCCAAAACTATTGTAAGGTCCAGTAGGGTTACGTATTCAAAAGCAGAATTATATCTGTTACTTTTGTTGTTAGTACTCGCTTCGGCGGTACATATACTAAAATTGGAACGATACAGAGAAGATTAGCATGGCCCCTGCGCAAGGATGACACGCAAAATCGTGAAGCGTTCCACATTTTTACGATCATCTCGACACTATATTCCCAAAGAAACCAAACCCAATCGAGCCAACAAGTCCTAGGGAACTAGCCAACTTGATTCAACAGCTTCCGTTAAAAAAAGCCCCCGGACATGACACGATCCCAAATATAATTCTTAAAAAACTGCCAGCCAAAGCTCTAGCCTTTTTAGCTACAATATTTAATGCTTGCATGCGAATGAGTTATTTTCCAATCACATGGAGACATGCCATCATATTACTTTTTCACAAACCTGGAAAAAATCCAAATGATCCAACCAGCTACAGGCCCGTAAGTTTGTTATGCACTCTTTCCAAGTTGCTCGAAAAACTAATTCTGAATAGGGTTAACAAGTTTCTGAAGAGGAAAGAATGTATTCCGCCTTTTCAATTCGGATTTAGAAAGAACTATTCCACCCATCATCAATTACTACGGCTAGTCGAAACCATAGAGAAGGGTTTTGAAAATAAACAACACACTTTAGTAGCCTTCTTGGATTTTTCCCAAGCCTTTGACAGGTTATGGATAAAAGGTTTACTTTTCAAACTTTCGCAAGCCAAACTTCCCGACTACATTCTATTACTCGTAAAGTCGTTTCTATCTAATAGAACATTTGCCGTTCGAATCAATTCTTGTCATTCTTCAAGCTTTAACATCAAAGCAGCGGTACCCCAGGGTTCAATATTGGGTCCAATTTTATTTAACTTATATGTGAATGACATACCCACTCCACCTAACACCGTTCTAGCAATGTTCGCGGATGATACGGCGATAGTCACCCAGGACTGGTGCATAAACCAGGCTGCCCAAACCCTACAACAGAGTGTCAACGCTATTTCGAGGTGGTGTAACCAATGGAGCATTCAACTTAATCCTGCAAAATGCGTAACCAAGATTTTTACTCTTCGGAGACCCACTAATCCTTATAACATAACAATTAATAACTCCATAATCAAATGGAACCCAAACGATTCATCGGTCAAATATCTAGGAATTCACCTTGACAAAAGATTGAGTTGGAATCTTCATATTAACAAGAAGCTAAATGAGGCGCATGTAAAACTTGTCAAATTATATCCTTTGATCAACAGAAGATCTCAATTACGTCATCAAACCTCGGTGCTACTATACAAGTCAATTCTAAGACCAACCATCACTTACGGCAGTCAAATTTGGGGCTCGACTTCAAAAACTAACTTGAAGAAACTGCAGAATTTTCAGAATAAAGTCCTCAGAATTGCTATTAACGCCCCATGGTTTGTCAGAAACAAACACATACACGATGAACTTGGCGTGCCTTATATCGAAAACTTCATCAGCTCAACCACCCTAAATTTTTTCGAAAAAATCCAAACCTGCCCAGCAGCCAGCCAGTATTCATTGGGAACAAGAAATATCCACACCCGATTGAAAAGGAAGCTAACCCAAGACGTATTCTTTCCGAACGCGTAGTATTCCATTAACAAAATAAATTAGTGACAGGGGGCCCTTTAGGGTGACCTCAAACTTGCGAATATAATGTTATGTTATTCTATGTAAAAACAGTTATGTATAGCATCCAGTGTGCTGATCTGACTAATATAATATTAAAAAAAAAAAAAAAAAAAAAAAACTTTTGTTGTTAAAGAGCTCCTCTTATCGAAGTGCAACATATATTGTACAACAACCATTGTAGCCATCCTCCCTTCTACTAGGCAAAACTTTGTCGAAACAAGTTGTTATTCATAGTTTGCAATAATTGATTTTTTACGTTGTTGTAGGTCTGGAAACGCTACGCAAATAAATAAATAGCCGAGAAGTTAATGTTTGAATATGCATCATTTTGCTCAAAGAATTACAATTACATGCTTTTATATATTGTTTCCAGGGCTGTAGAGTCGGAGTCGAAGTGGGGAGTCGTAGTCGAGGAGTCGGAACTTTTTGGGCGGAGTCGGAGTTGGAGTCAGAGTCAATATAAATTACCCGATTCCGACTCCCACTTTAAATTTTTTTTTGTAAAAACTCAAAAAACTGAAGACTAGTGGAACGACTACACTATTAACTATTTGAAGAGTCAGAGCAAAGGATGATAAAAATTACCATTTTTTTTAAATAAAAAACCAATTTTTATTGATTAAATCCCATTTTTTATTGAAATCAAATATTTATCTATTTTCTTATTTTTCTTTATTTATGATGGTTTATGAAAATGCACGTGCACTATAAAAAAAGTTAATTCAAAAATGCACGAATGTGCAGATTGTGTTCTAGAATCAGTGTTGCCACCGGTTGTAAATTTAAAGCCTAACCAAACATCCAAACTACGTAAAAATTCCTACGTTTTCCTTATACAGCGAAATAGACGGTTTCTGTATATTTTACCAGTAACTTTTTTATGTGATTGGAAATCAAACAGGGAAAGTACTTATTACAATAATTTCTAACTTTCATAGTGCACTTTATTTTTCATGTGGGTTTCACTTTCAATAAACTATGATTTTAGATTTTACCTTCTACTTAAGAGTGTTTTATTTTTTGTTCTTAATTTTAAACACTCGCATCCTAACTTTCCACTTTGTTGTTATTGTTAATATATTATTCTAAATAGCAATTATTAAACAAGATTATAATTTTGTAATTTATTATGATCAACCACATTCACCAAAGTTTGCGAAGTTCCTCATGAGCCGGTAAAGTTAACCAGGTAGATGAAAATATATGAGGGGCGGGGGTTGTCAATATTCTAGTACCTACTGTCGGAGTCGGAGTCGCATTCAAACTACAAAATATCAGGAGTCGAAGTCGAATTTTGTTTACCGACTCCACAGCCCTGATTGTTTCTAATAATTACCATTGTTACCTGCATTTCTTCAGTAATAATGTTTGTTGCTGCAATCCAATTATAAGTCTATATTTTGTTTTTTGCTCAAATTCTATGTATGTTTGACTTTATTTATTCACTATTATTTCATTTATGTACCGCAATCTTGGTCTGCCTCTTGCGTTCTTCCCTTCTATTGCTATTTTTTAAATTTCATTATGTCTTACTGTGTTTTCTGTTAGTTCATTCTCTTCCATATGTGACTTCACAGTTAGAACTGATTACACCATTTGTTAATCTAATCTATCCAATTAATCTTCACCATAATTCAAAGGTTTATAGTTCTTCTTCCATGGAGGAAGTGGAATGGATAACGTCCCAATGGTTTATGGTCCGCATTCGTAAAAGGAATTGCTTTTTGAAATACTGTTTGACATCAGTAAATAATTCTTAGGTACAAAAACCATTTTACTTTTTTTATTTTTCTACTCCCTACCTTTACAGCGATATTTCGATATTGTTTCTGCTATCTCAAAATTACATCAATTACAGATGACTTCGACAGATATGGGTTGTTTTGTTTACAGGATGTGTTCGATTCGGTATTTTCATTCTCATATTTTCATGATTCAATTATTACTGAAGAATCGTCAACGTCAGTCGAATACCACTCGACTATCTGCGTGTATTCAGATACTTTCTCTCCTTGTTGAACAAAACTTGCTTTCCGACACTATTCTTTCTATTTCATTAAGAGCTTCCTCTACTTTTTATTTTACCATCACTTACTTCATCTGCATATCGTAACATACCGATATTCTTTCTGTGGATTTTTATTCCGATTTTACACCTATCACTGTCTTTCTCTTCCCAACACAGGTTTCCATGTGTCCCTATCTTAATATTCTAAGTTCTCCAAGCTTCTTCATTCAATCGCTTCATCTCTTCATGCCACCCTGATCTTTCTTCCTCCTATAAGGCTCCTTTCTGCTATTCTATATATTGATTTCTTCCGGCCTCTTCTTTTGACATACCTGTTTACCTGTATCACATCAATCTCTGCTTCGATGTGATTAAATGTTTCGACTACCATTATTCACTGGATTTCATCTTTAATTCTGTCCGTTTTCGTAAGTCAAGAACTCTTTCCTTAGAACTTCATTTCGGTTGCACGAACATTATTTTTGTTCCTTAAATACAATATATTAAATATGGAAAGTAAGAGTGAGCAACTTTGTCTAGGGCCTTTTTGGACATTTTCCTATCTATGAGTTTCACCACATTTTATTATATCTATTTGACTTTGGTATCGATAATACAATATTAATCTGTCTTTTTATGAGATTCCGACTTTTTGTACAGTTGCAAACACTTGATTACATTATACATTATACCAGGCAGTTTCTACATTTATAAAAGCTATACATATGTCTCTATTTCCCGTTATCAGTTTTACAATCATTGCTTGGATAGCAAAAATTCCTTCTCGTATTCCAGTGTTTCATCGAAATCCAGATTAATCATCGGTTAATTTGTTCTAGCCTTCGAGAAACAATTGTTGTTGTGAGGTTAATCATACCACATTCTCCATATTTATTTGTTGACTTTTTGTCGGTACGGGCACTGTTATGGTTTTTAAAAGTCAGATGGTATTTTCCGACTTTGAGATATACGACAAAGTAGATGCTGAGTATTTTTTAGTATATCTTCCTCTGGGTGTTTAGATAGATTTATCAAATATTGCTCTTAAAATTGATTCACCAATATTCAAGGTTATTCGTTTCTACGTCTTCTGTGAACACGGCTGTTGTTTCATTTTCTGTTTACTACTCGTCAATGTATTCTCTCCATCTTTCTTTCGTGAAAACAAGTGTATCTTCGTTCTTTATTTTAATGTCATGTGTAAATAACCCTTTTTCAGGAAAGAAGCTTTCTGTAAGCCTTATCTATTATTCGCTGTGATAGGTCGGTGTCTATATTTTAACTTTTTGCGGATATAGTTTTCTCTAGATTTTCTTGCGTCTCTGTTAAGTCTCACTTCTCTATACTTTTGATGATTTTCTTTGCTTGAGTTTTATGTTTTCTTCTTTGCTCTTCGTTATCCATATTTTGCTATTTTGCATTTCCTGAAGCAGTAGTTGTATCTTGTATCACATCTTTCCACCTCACTTGTTCTTAACATTGCTATTCTAGAGTTGTTCTTCGGTTTGTCGGTATTTGTAGACATTTGAAATCTATTTTTTAAAATGTATATAAATGGGTAGTTTCTGGTGCTCCAAGCAGGTACTTCGAAGGACCATTTGTCACCTTGTATGTATTTGTACACCTCGACTACCCCAACAGTTTACTGACAATATTCGTACCGCCTTTACAATACAAGGTACGTATATCTTTTAACTATAAAAATAGTCCTACAAATTAGTTGCAAATCAATGCCACTATTTTACACATAGCAACTCTAATAGCTTTTTAGTCTATTTTTTATGAATTTTCTTTGGACTTTATATTAATTACATTCAATACAAGTTGATTTTTATATATTCTATATGGGTCGATGTGAGCTATATAGGTTGCAATGCAGCATACCGTATGTATGATACATTTAATTTAAATAATTATATCGAGATATCTAATGGGTATCATGTGATATAACAGTTCTATTTTTTTATCTGGTGGAGTAGTAAGGGCAACCACAAGGTTGCTTATATTGAGTGGGTAACAACATAACTTGAATTCAGAATCTACGAGAAATACTCACGTTAAGGGTTAAATTCCTATTAATTGTGATACAATAATAATTGCTGATTTGATACGTAGTAGTAATAAGGCATTCTCTGCGATCAAATTTGACTTCATGTCACAAATATATAATTCAAGATTCCAGTTACCGTGGTATATTACTACGAAACCAGTAAAACCAGTGAAAGTGAGTGTTATGGTATGCTGTTGAACTGTCTATCCAAGTAAAAGTTTTCAAAGAGCTACAACGAGCTTTGATTTGGTGACTACAATTTATCCAGTTAGAAGCTGAGGTAGAGCATTCAGGTACAACATTCAGAAAGTTAGTGACCATTTCTTACAAAATATTAAGAAATTATAAAACAAGTTTGGTGTGGCAAATCATTAAGATATTGTAATTATAGTTAGAAGTTAATTTAGAAGAACTATTTTTCTAAATTCAATAGTGATTTGAGTACTCGACGTTTTTCGACAATTATATTTTAAAATTTACACATTGTAAAAAAGGTAGCCAAATCCACTTTGGAACTTAGCACTTTTTATAGTTTGTAGAACCAGGTTAGTTCCTTGACAGGAGATGGAGCTTATTTTCGTTGTTATAAGAGATAGCGTGAGATGGTCAGGCCAAACCACCCCGTTACAGACAATTTTCGTCTTCGTCAACCACTATCAATGAATACAATCTCATTGCTAAAAGTATATTGAATTAAATCTAAAATTACAGAGGTTATATACAATAAATTTGTGTCATGTTTTTTAACCTATTATTATCAAAGCTCTCGCTGCAATACTTCGTAACATGACCTAGTGCGTTTGATAAACTGCAAAGTCTGTTTGTAAACACGGAATTGGCACGCTTTACTGGTGCTTGTAACCTACTTTGCATGCACTTTTGAGTTTACATAATTTCAATAATTTTACACCGTTTTGTTAGATTCATGGTGAAACAAAAAGTTTGAACACACATCTTGGAATTAGGTTATTTTTAGAATTTTCATTTAAATCAAGTTTGGATATATTTAACATTTGATTAAATTATTTTTGACAATATGTATTTTATTTCAGATTTCAGATCAAACTTCAATGTGATACTAACAAACTGAACGTACCAATTTAACTTTATGAAGTACCTAAAACTTGTATTTGATTCATAAAATGAAATAGTTATTATATTTTAAAAGTAATTCAGTATTTAACTATTAGAGAAAGTTGTTAGTTAAAGGTTAACCCATTCAGCTGGGAATTATGAGTCCCATTGTTTATAAAGCTGACTAGTCCTGGCTTAAAAAATAATAATCACATGACTTAATTTTAAATGTAAAATTGATTTAGGAGTTACGTTGATTCCTGTTTATTGCATTAATAAGTAAGGTAAGTACATAAGTGAACTGTACCTGATAGTACTTCCTTTTTAATAATTAGTAAAAAGTTATCTTTAACTTGATACTACAAGTGTGCTTGACAAATATTACAATTAACACAGTAAGTGGAACTCGAATATGCAATATATCACAATTGGCTTATAAAGTGTAGCTTAGATATATTTCAATTGGCAACTCAAAAAGGACTGCAAAAAGGGGTATATTACAAGGTAATACCCAACATTATTTCTAACAGGAAGGTAGGTATAACCCACAATTAATAAGCTTCCCTTTCTTAGTCGAAATCTCGGCTAACGACAAGTAGGTTCCGCAGGCAATAGAATCCAGCATTTTTGAATAATTAAAGATTATGTCAAAATTAACAGCGCGAACTCGACGCCCCTGCCTCGAAACGCGTGTCTGAAGTAATGAATGGCAGGCTTATGCGATTCTAACCCTCTGGCGAAGGGTGGGTAACATGCAATTAAAGAGTCAGCTGTATAAGACTTGACACTTGTTATCTGTTACTGCCTGTTAAACATTTAGAGCCGCATCAAAAGCAAATTCGGGCCAAAGCGCGAGTTTATGCGCGCCCTCCAACCCTTTGCTTTGAGCAGGCAAAAATCAAAGTAGACGGATCCCGCTTGCAATCAGGACTTAATTTAGGTCGACGGTCTGTCCGTTCTTCTAATGAGGGCGCCTCTTGCTAAAAGAAAAACTTGGCGGCTGCTACCCTTTGCCCTGCTGAGCTAAAGTGACGCAAAGAGTACCCTTTTATTACCGTCATATGGAGGAACATTCGGCGCCTTTTCGCGATAATAGCGTTTTGTAAAAAAGGATTTGTTTTATGTGGCCATGAAAGCTGGCTAATAAACTCGCAAGCTTCGGGTAGAACGCTTTAAAACATATAAAATCCAAATGTTAATAGGGAGTTTACTGCTTGTTTATCATATACGAGAACTGTTGCTCTGTCCAACCACAAAGGGGTCGTTAGCATTCATTTAGCTTAAGCTTTTAACTTTTTATTATCAAGCCATGATTTAAGAAAATTTTTAACAGAGCCGACGTGTTTATGCACAGAAGTTAAATTGGTGCAAATGTTTTAATTTCTGTTATGAATATTTGTACATTTTGAATTAGAATTGTTGACATACCGCGCGTTCATATTTATTCCTGGGCTCTTCTTTCCACACAAAGTGTTTTGTTCATTTTATAGCATAGATTCGTACTGGCAGAGTTTCGAAAGGAGACCTTAGAGTTATTTATGAAATCTGCCATAGGAGGGCTTTTACTAATGGCAATTTAATCGCTCCTTCACGTATCTGGAAGTACAAAGCCATTTCCTCTTTCTTAGAAGACGTTTTATCATGACTACTGGAAAGATCTTTAAATATACCTTAATTCAGTCCTAACAATGCTTACTGCTACTAGAGATTTAAAAACCATTCCGAATATTCTGAAGAGTTTCACTGACGGTCAGAAAAAGTAGCAATGTCCTTCCTCTACGTAAACGTACATAGACAGTTTTATGATCATATCAGTACATTTCACAGCTTTCGGCTATCTGACCTGCGATTGACTAATTAAAATAATTGATGGTAGTAAAAAAATCGCAGATCAACCCCCCTACCGTTTATACACCACGGCAGCTCTAAAAAACTCTTTACTCACCGCAGTGGCCCTAGCTAACTCAAATATCGGCGGCCTTAGATCGTAGGTTCAAATCATCAGCTATGTACCCCGGAATGTCTTCAAAAAAGGAAAGGAAATGGAAATGGGCGCCAGAAATCAACAGATTTCAAATAATAAGAAAAATAAACTACAAGTGACTAGCGTTTAATTAATAAGCAATAATAGAAAAGTCTTGAAATGTCAGTAATAAATTATCAGAATAATTAAAATGCAAATAATATTATAACCAAATTGTGTACGTGAACTGAAGGTTGCGACACGCATAAAATTAAAAACCCCTTTCGGGTTATTTTAATAACTCTAAATTCAAATTATTCATGGGATATGCATACCTCAATCATTTAATAATACCTTCTGTTTAGACTATTGAAATAAAAAAGCGTGACTAACTTTTACAGAGGGTCGAAATACACATCAAAATAGCAACTTTAAATACAGCATAATTAAATATAAGTATAAAAATTTAAATGTAAAACAAGAGCACGTATGAAATTAAACGTTACATGTAAATAATGGCAAAATGTATAAATTTAAATTTCAAATCATTACGGGTTTAAAATGTTTAAATGGAAAAACCAGGTATTCAAGATAAGTTGATATATAATTCCGGAATAGCACAACTAACCTCGCTTCTCCAACGCTTATAAACGGCAAACAGGCAAATGCCGGCTGGGGATTGCTACACCCTTCCGTTCGAAATAAGCGGGGCGAGAACTGCTACCATATCGTTGAAATCGACGTGGAAGCGCCGAAAATTGCTGCAGAAGCATCCTCAAAATGGCCGCAAATACGCCGAACCCAGCAGGTGTCGAAAGTGCGATAAGGTTAGCGACTTGGCCTCCGAGATAAACTCGTGGTTGAAACTGATAATTAAGAGCTAAGGAAAATATAATTACTATGGAGATAATAAGACAGAAAAGCGCAATCGTACCTGATCATAATCAGCCCTTAGGAAACACACTGCTCATTAAAATTGGTTGAGCGCACGTAATTTGACATAATTAAAATCAAACCTCAGCCGCTCCGGTATCGGCGGGCTCAAGCGAAGACAGCAAGTGCCAGGTACGAAAATTTCGAGCCCACAGGAAGACTCGGACTCTGATAAGAGATAGCGGAGGTCGAGAGGGCATCGTGCAAACGATAGGAACTCGATACAGGCACAAAATGCGTTGGTTTGGAAAATTGAAGAATTTGAAATGCAAAAGGATTTATAATTCAACTACAAATATACAGGTTAAGCCTGAAATAATTGGATAAATGGCGAAACAATTAGGCTAAGCCAAAAAATTGTTTCATATCAATATGGATTTATGCAACATTATCGGACAAAAAGTGGATTGCATGAACAAAAAAATAACAAAGGGGAATTGAACTAACAAAATTTCCATACTGAATTAAATATAACAAGAAATATACACTAAGCGAGCGCTGGGGTTATACTAATAAAGCAAACAATACCTTCGGTTATAATTAAACCTTCCAATACCTCACATTTAGCAGCGACCGCAAAATTTAGTCATGAATTTCAACAAAATTCGAACAAATAGCTCGCCGGATTTTGGCTGTTGCTAATGAAAGAAAATCTTGCAGAGCTCTTACTTTAATTCAATTTTCAATATCGCTGATGTGCGTAATTAAAATCATTAGTTGACCAATCAAATCTGTGGTGAACAATTAATAATATAAATCACTCTCACCCAGTATAGAATTCTTAAAAGCGGGTTTGTTTTATTCCTTTTTGAAACTGTTTTGTTTTAGTGAAAGTCGATTTCAGCTTTTTACATAGTAACCTAAAATAAAACTTGTTTTACATATATTCAAATATTCGTATTAGTTATATAATATTTTCAATCTACTTAAGGGAAATACCAAAGTCAAGTGAGTTATTACTATAGGTAAAATTTGTAACTTCTGTGACCTTTTAAAGTTTTAATTAACGTCAGACAAAAACAGTAGGTGGTGATTAACCTTTACCCTTCTTTATGTTATCAACAATGGAAACTATAATAAACTCAAACTAATTGATTTTTAGAACAGTACCTTCTAACCATGTGTATTATTTCGTATATCATTCAATAATATGTATGGAAAACAGTAGGAATATTAATAAAGTTACTAACTCTGTAACTGCAGATATATTTCTAATCTACAGAATTTTATTAATGAAAATACCTTATGCTCAGAAACTCATATCTTGTGAATACCACAACTTGTTATATTACTTTGAATTTTTAAAAGAACAGTTACACGATTGTGCCTTGATCGACGGCAGAGGCGATATTTTAGTTTCGCTTATAGTCGCCTTTTGCAAATGCTCCACACCGTCCATTCCTTCTGGCACTCCCGGAAAACATCGTGAGGGGACAGGCTGCTTGGCCTTCGCCGTGGGAGTATTATTTTGTGGTTTTTGACGTTTTCAGAAACATTACAGAGAAGCAACGGCTGACCGCCGAGATAGACGTACGAACACGGCACTTTTGCTTACGTGGGAATTGCAGTAAACTAATTTTATGCTACATCGTTAATTTTCATCTATTCCGCAAGACGCCAATGAACGACTGTACCAATACAAAACAATATCCATCCTTGAGTACTAGGTCAGAATATTCGAATTTCTGACGTCCTGACAAACATCTTCCTTGGTCTCTGGAGCTCGTACGTACACAATTTCGAGAGCATTTCGTTTTATCCTTCGATTTACCCTCGAATAATTTGGCTGTCACTTCACCATTATCGCGTATACTTATTCTTTTCTGGACTGCTCGTGCAACTGTAAATTGACGACTCCTCTCTCGCACTCTTAACAGCACATTCCGTGTGCTAGCCAAGCAAGGACCGTCTATTGCGTCTGTGGAAACTGTAGTTGTTTGGGATTTGAGAACCTTTTGCATTTAATTAAGCTATTATGTGCTTGAGCTACACTTGGCTTAATAATTAAGATTTTTTTAGTTGTCATTTATAAGGAACATCAGGGCAATCGGTAGTTCTTATAATTTCCTGTAATTCGCGCCGGCTGCGATCGATGTAATAATGTAAGTGTGTTCTGATCAACACTGTTCTTTTTTATTTTGACAGCTTGTACCTTGATTGTGAAACTGGACGCAATCGGACGAATTGTAAGATAATAAAAGAGCATCACAACAATCACGTAGTACTTGCTTGAACTGGAAAGCTTTCCCGTAGGCTGCAGCATCTTTAGGCTTGAAGAGCAGGTGGCACCTAACAATTTGTCCTGAATATGTTAGGTAGCTTTATGGTACAAACTACTTTGACCAACGGTGAACAAACAAATATCCAGAACCTCCTCACCCCCCCCCCTCTCACTGAGCTATCATTGGACTTCTATTCCTTGTCACGATATGTTATCTTAGGTTTAGACTATCACCAGGTTTACTCAGTCTCGGGGCAGGTAGGAGGAACTGATGCAAACTGAACATAGGGATTTTTTAGTCCAATCATTATTAAACAAAAGGTGATTCTCTGAATAGTCAAGTTGTTGATGAAGCAGGAGAACGAATACTTCATATGAAACGTTTAAGTACCAAACGTTGAGCTATACGTCTAAAACACTTAGAAACAGTTATCCATTTTTTCAGTATATTCTCGTACCATCGATTACTTGGAGAAAGAGGTTTCAAGATGCATCCACGACTTTATGATCACCCATTTTAATTCTCCTCAATTAATTGTCTCTTTTGTAAGTAAAATTATTTGATTTGGGAAATAAACATAAGAGAAAATGTGGGCGATCAAAGTTGTCCGAGGATTTTGAAATTTGGAATAGAGGCCTAAATGTTGATTCTAACAATTTTTCTTAATAACTTTTTGTCGTATTTGCCACATAAAAGGCACGTTACTCTATAGAAAAATAGGTTTTTTGAAAATTTACAAGGCCTACTTGATTTTCAAAATTGAAATAATGTTAGAAATTCGGCTTTAACGAAACAGGGCTGAACCCCAAAAAATTAAAATTGAAATCGAGAAAGTTTTTACCTTTTACAAGAGTCGTTTCACCTATCCGGGGACACACTGTATATGTATACAGTAGTAATTTATTCAGATCATTTAAATACTTCAATAGAAGCGACTTATATAATTTGCCACCGATCTGAAACACCACCGCACGGAAAACCACCAATCCGCTTACATCACTACGTAATAAGATTCCTAAAAGATAAACATTAATTGTACTTTCCAGCTTTAAACATTTTCTCTATGAAACCGACAGACACATTAACCTGTGATGTCACTAAACAACTTTTCTAGCAACGGTTTTTATAGACATTCTAGTGCTAAATCTAACGTTGAATTATTGACTGCAACATTTAAATAACCGAAATTAATGAGAATTTGTAGAACCGGGAATGTGTTTTTTTTTTCAGAATGTGGACATTTGACGTGTGCAAATTTTGTACATTTTCTGAAGATGTAAGTGATAGAAAATCGTGGATTAAATTAGTACTGTAAGTTGGATGTAGATCGGTAGCACTCCAAGTGCAAACTAAGTCGATGGTTTTTAGTTCTGTGGCATTTGACAGATTCGCCATAAAATTCTTAGTCGGTATTAAACCAAATCGGTGGTACTTTAAATCAGATAGAAATCCAAGTTGAATATAAATCCACCGCTTATAATGTTTACTGTCTAGGTCTTTCCCTTTAAATCCGCCATTGTGGATAATCTTAGTTTATAATTTGATTTTTAACCAAAAAAATTGCAAACTGTTAATCTATTTACACAAAAAAATCTCACACACATTCTTGTCAAGATGCTTCTTAGTGTTTCCCTTTCTAAACTCAACTCTTGTGCAACACTATTGTCGCTCATTTTATTTTCCATAGTTGTTCACAACCGATTGCACAGACTTTCCAGACTTATTTTATATTTTTTATTTCGCTTAAATACTGCAGACTTCTTCATTGGACCCTCACCCTACGACACATTTTCTTTTGTACTTTTGCTTAATTAGACAATAATGAGCTGAATGTGCTATTCAAACATTTTTGTAGCCGATGAAACAAGCAGATATGTGCAACTGTTGCTATTGTTTGACAGCCACTAACTTCATTCTGATCTTGATAATGAGGACAATAGCAGCGGCATGTTCAATCAAAGCAAGTGCAATATTTCGACGGAAATTGCTATATGTGAGGTACGGGTATGTTATTCCGGGAATTTGATTGCTTGACTTCGTATATTAGATACTCCGTTTCCTATATTATTAATGCTTTTAGTACACCAGGCGCATAAATTTATACACCACAACTTGAATTTCAAGTACCAGTAATACATCGAACATATAAGACATATATTTAACTTCAAACTGTATTTCACCTACATCTAACACGTTGCATGGCTTAAATGTAATATCACATACTAGATATTCTATTTCCCATATCATAGACGTACCTTTCATACCAAATATTTGTATATAGTATAGCAAGTGTATGTGTGTACATTTGATATGCAGAAAGTACAATCCCCAATCTTCATTTATCATGTCCGAAAGATAAGTATTACATAGTTTCTTATTTCACAACTTATCAGATTTTTTTTAATTGTAAGACTCCATCTTATACAGTTCATGCAACTGATAGCTAAGCAATATCTGGCATTTATTTTCCATTTCGACAATGTCGGTGCATGTCATTAATATAAATTAGCATATCAGATATTAATTTGTAAACTGTTGAGACGTTGAATCTAGGCTGGTAGGTAGGGTATTTTAGGAGAGATCGCTGATTCTAAGCCATCATCCTCTAAAGAAGCATTAGTTCTGTTAGTTTCCGATTTTTTCTTTTCTTAGGTATTTTCCTTCATGCACAAAGCGAATACCAAAACCTTGACCAATTTCAAATCCAACTATCCTCTTTCCTTCCAGTTTTTCTTACCAAAAATTGGTAATTGATTATCGATCAATTCGATCGTACCTATTTACATTTAAAAGTTTGGCTTACATTTACTAGCTTTGTTGTTGTTGGTTCAACCAATGATCAAAATCCTTTCCATTACATTTAATAGTGAGTCAAATTTTAAAGTTTGAAACTTATCGTCTACATTTGAAATGTCTTACAAGAAATTTCCTTTGTCCGTTCTTATTAGTTTCCTGGGATTCCTTCTGATTTTAGTAGGGTTTTCCGTTTTTTCTGTTTGGTTTTTACTGCACATATTGTGGTTTTGGGTTTTGAAAGCACACTTGTTTGAGTATTGATATTATGTGTTTCTCTACGTATCTGGTTAATCCATGATATAATGGTATTTTGAGAAACAGCATATTTGTTTTTGGCCTCATGAATCGTTTATTGCCCTATTTACATTCAATTTACATTTCGTTGTTCAATCGATCTAAATGCATCAACGTATTGATTGTGCCCAGTTTTCGACACCTTCCGTCAATTGCACATGGATGATGGTGAAAGGCTCTGAAATATTTTCCGTATTGTTGTAGTATTTACCTTTGCACCCTTTTACTTGCTTGTAAATATTCATTTATTGGTATTTTTATAATTCTAACCTTTTGAATAAATCAACCGCTTAAATATATGACGTGACCTGTGTGCATTTGAATGTGAAATTTGATACCCCAGAGGGTTGCATTCCACTGCGAGAGCTCTGATGTAATTTTGAAGTTTTACTTGTGGTAATTGCGTGGATTAATTAGAATGATTAAAGGACAAGTCCTGTAATAGATTTTGTTGCTTGAGTAGATTTGCAATAAAGGTACATAGTTTCATGGGGCAGCTGAGTTGAACACTGTTTAATTATTGATATTGCTGCATTGATCGTAAAGAACTTTGCTGTTGGGTCGTTGCTCATATTCTTGTTGGATTGGTGCTCAATCGGTTCACAGTATAGTGCAATATTTACCTGGGTTTAGCAGACATTTGGCGAAGTAATCACTAACCCTTGACTTTCTAATCAATTATCAGTTATCTAGGAGAGCACCTGGATAGCCTGGGATGCTCATTTATCACAAATGCTTTGTAAATTCGATCATTTGCGGGGGCGGTAACCGCAGTTGCAATTCGCACAAACATGAGTTGAGGCTCAATGGTCTAGTAGCATTACGGTAGTGGGCGATAGGTGCGGTAAGAATCCGTATTACATGTATTTTAAGATAGATATTAGGCGGTGCATCTGAAGATTATTTCTGATCGAGAAATTCTACTGCATGCTACATGAAAACATAGAAACCCCAAACCCCCTGTAAATACTATTATCCCAAACCCGTACTGCTAAATAATGTAGTAATGCGTGCTTACTCTTGTTCACATGCCTGTTTTGCAACTTGAATATTTTGTGCTTGCGAGCGAGCGTGTGTGAACATGTAAAACGAGCCACTTACCGACCTGTCTTTCCGCTGTCGTATTTCTGGTCCACAATTCCTAGACCGATGGGGTGGTTCAGAATTTTATGTAAATTGCCAGCCTATAATTTATGCATGGGGATCGATTTGAATCCAGTAAAAAATAAATTTGATCCAAAATTCAACCAATGATATAATACGTACTATGGTGCTGGAGCAGCCGTTACTTGTAATTTGTATCTGATCAGCTTCCAGGCTTCGAAAGTATAATATTAGAGACTTTGTGCTAGTTTATTATTGCTGTATGTGAAGGTAGCTTCTGCGTCCACACTGTTTATTAGACAATTTCGTGCTTATATGTAATTCCTATTAACTTTTCCTACGTTTCTTTCTTAAATAGAAATTATAAAATTCGTTAAATTATGCTCTTTTATTATTAACTCAATTTAATTTCTAACTTCTAAACATGGTTTATGGTTCACAAAATTTTCAGTGGTGTTAGTCTAAATTTAGCAACACATGCTGTTACTAACAGAATTTAACTTATATATTGTATTTACAAAATGCAATTCTTCGTGTACCGGATAAATGGTAACATGTTTATAGCGTTTATAAATTACCACTCGAATATCCTACAAAAACAACTCTGGCGATAATAAAAGTGGCAAACTTAGAACGACAAGCTGTGCAGCCTAAATCAACGTGTAACTAGTTTTGAATTAACTGTTTACGATAGTAAGTGACTACAGTCATAAACTGGATAATTAGTGTCGTAAGTGACAAATTATATCCGCAATTCTAGTGTAAAAGGTACGAGATTTAAATCGCAGACCTCAGTAACATTACACCAACTGCAAACTGCAGGGGAGGAAGCTGAATTATTTTGGGGAACAAAAACCGACTGCGCAATAAACTCTCGGGGTGGCAAGCCGTTTGGATATAGGTGACCCAACACTTTAGCAGAGAATACATCCGGTTGCACCAGAAAGGTAAGAAACAATCCAAAACCTCCGGCACCGGAAACGGATCGCAAATACTAATTACACTTTCGAGAAACATCAGAGTTCATTCAGCCATCGACAAGCAATAAATAACTCATTACTTACGTAACTAGAGCAGCTATATATAAGGACGGACACGGAAGCACCTATTCGATCGAATTATTCCAGTCCATTTATTCCGAGTATTCTATTTTAGTGCAATCGGTTTACAATCTTCGGAGCTCCATGTCTACCAGCCGTCTGGCACGTGTTGAATCCACATCAGTTTTAATCCGTTCGTTAACTTAGCCCTGTCCAGAGCGCGTTAGCGGTTAGCGCATAAAGTTGTTTTAATCGCACACTTTATATGTGTATTTGTATATCTTGCTACATGTATGCACACGTTTGTGTCGTCGATAGTAAATGGTGTTCAATTAAATAAATAATTGTTGTAGCATTTCTAAATACTCAGTGTGTTGTCATCAATACTTGTCGATCAGCAGCAACCGAACTATCATCACAGAATAGTGGGATAACTTTGTGTTATTTTTTGACATAACCAAGCAAACCCACTTAGGACATTTATTAGACAAATCTCATCGCAAATCAATATAATATAAAAAACTAGACAGTAAGAAAGTATATAAAGTGCGAAATAGATTTAAGACATCACCAAATAATGTAACCCTTAAATCTGAATTATATCTTCTTTCTCTTAATATAGGCTGACAGTTTGTTACTGCTGCACGAAGTGCAGTTTTATAAGCTTTTTTCGGCCGCGGCCCGGGATGGTGGCTAACCTATCCCGTTGAATTACATAGTAGGAAGAATGCCCTTTCTAGGGTTTTCAAGTCAGAATTGGAATTTTGTATATCAAAATCCTATTCTGCAAATGGTAATATAATTACTTAGAAATTGAATTATATATAGGTTCATGCATAAATTTACAGGCTGGAGACTTACTAAAAAATTCCGTAACCCTTCGGTCTAAGGGTTATGGATTAGAAGCACAACACCGGGGAGGGCAGTCAGCGGGCCATTTCAAGTGGAATGTGGTCATACACACTCACTCATATACACAAAACAGCCAAATTCTGGCATCTGACATGCAACCAAGAATATGCACACGTTACTACACTTAGCAGTACGCGTTTGATTACTTACAGGGAATTTTGTGGCCACCGCAGCTCTACAACGTAGCCTCTAATGGGACGTCTCGGTCAGAAGGTTCTTCAGGTTCACCGCCGATGATGTACCTGTGAAAACCCTGCAATGTGGATGTTTACCACATCTAACGCCAATTAGCAGAATGCTAATTAGACCAATAAACTATAACTCATATCAGTGTGATTTACATCTACGGTTGCTGCTCCCGAAGACGACCGAATTCACAAGGCACTTGTGGGAAAAGGGGCATCCCAGGCTATTCAGGTGTGCTTCCTGAATCACTGATAAGCTAGGTGCTTATCAGGTTAAGAGTTAGCGGTCCTCAAGCCGAATATCCCCTAGTCTCAAGCACGATAGTACTATCTACGGTTCCTGGTTGGGCGTCAACCCAACAATAGAGCAATGCAACTACTCAAACCACAAGCTCTCCACAATCAGTATCAACAATAAATCAGTGTCCAACTCAGCCACACAATCGAACTGCATACAACATCCAGCGTAAAGCTACTCAAGCAATAATATCTATTACAGACCTTAGTATTTAATCATTTTCGATTAATCCACGTAAATACCACAAGTCACTTTAAAAATCACACCAGAGCTCTTGCAGTGTAATATGTTATCCCCGAGATATTGAAGCTACCCTCGGACCCTCAAGTTCGGCTCGGTTCAATTCTAGAAATAGTTGGTTTATTTAAAGGCCCAAAATCATAAGAATACTAATAACTAATACAATATTGACAAACAACTATAAGTACACAAAAGTAAATATTGTAACAGCTTGTTGTGGACTAGCATTCCTGGGTACAAATACTTCTTTAATACAAATTCACGTTTTGCGGCAATTCTTATGCCATTGCATTATATTCTGCTACATTTTTAATTTTATCTCTAAAAGACTATAGACAGGAGTTGTAAATATTGAGTTTTTAGCGACACAAGCACCCAGTTGTAAGTACGATTGCAAATTTCTCGTGGACAGAGATCTGCTGAACTTCCGCTACTTCGGGCAACATGAGATCTTGTATTATAGAACTCAAAATATAATTTTTGCAATTAGTTTGTCAGGTCATTTTGGTATTTTAATTAGCCACCTAGGCTTTAGGGCAGCGTGCCCGTATGCTAAACCCTTTTAGTTACTTATTTGGCTTCATCGCCTAATTCCATAATAATGATTTTGCACATATTTGGCCCCAAACGCAGTATTTCTCGTCAGTTGGAGCACCCCTTTGCTGGTACTTTGGCAGCCGGGTGTTATCGCTCGCAAGAATTCCGAATCTTCTAGAAATCACGCCGTTGAGGCGTGCTTTCTTCGTCACCGGCACTTATTTGTTTCATCTTATCGCCTCACGATTGGCTGCCGAGATAGTCACGTGGGGACGCGACCGATGTGACATGTTGCAGCGCTTCCCTCTGGGCAGTTGATCGCAGCCCGTTGCAGAAAGCGTACGTTTGGTGGTTGTGTTACCCAGGCGGCGTCCTTCGGCCCCTTAGGTGCCCGAGGACGCCTGCCGCTGTCCTTTTAGTATTGTTGCCGTGGAGGCCCTCTTTTCCGTTGCCCGTCTCAAGCTGTGGCAGCGAGCGCTGCGAGAATGGTTTCACCTTCGAGAGGTGTTGTGTTTGTGCGTGCTCCGAATTATTTCGGCGTAGCGTGAGTGCATCTTGAGTCCAGTCTCTGCTCCCGTAAGTAAAGAGTCGCCCCCTTCATCTCGACATTCGAGGATCTGTCCCGCAGAACGTAAGTGGCCCATTTTCGTCGTCAAATTGTACGCGTCCTGACGCGTCGCACGTCGCCATTATGGCGGATACCTACTCATCACTATAACCGTCGAACATCGAATGTACCTGCCGCCTAAGACTGCAGCCTGTCGCAACTCAACTGTACCAGGCTTCCCGACCGCCTACGTATTAAGGTATGTGTCTTTGAACTGATTACCGTTGTGAACGCGAGTGTTCCTGTCCCGCGGGGAGCATTAAGTCCCGCGTGCGAGTTGTTTTGGAACGCCGCGAACGAGCCCGTCACGTCTCTTGTGCCTACAGGCACTGTCGTCATATTTGTCCGCATTTCCAAATTACAGACCGTCTATTTTACAAGGGCTTGCATTACTGTATGTTGCATAAGGCTTCGCGCCCGCATGCTGTGCGTTCATTCCAAATTACAGACTGTCTATGTTAGAAGTGCTACTTTGTTCATTACTGTACGTTGCATAAGGCTTCGCGCCCACATGCTGCGCATTCATTTCGAATTTTAGGTTGTATCTTTGCACGAGCTTGCGCCTAGTGCTACCTTGTTTATTCTGTACATCTGTCGCTAGGTTTAGAGCGTGCGCCAGCTGGTGTTTCCTTAGATATAGTACATATATATATAGGGCGACGCACTCCGCTGCCCCATTGTAACCCGTGATCCAATATATGACTTGTTAATTAAGGGAACTATTGTTTTGTTTCGACTTGTGCATGTTCTGTTTCAGATAAGCGCCCCTTCAGTGTAATGATTATTGTGCGACGGGACGAGGGAGCCTTGAGCGTACAGGTGGGTGAGACAGCTGCGTAGTCGCGGTCGGATTGGCACCTAATTACAATCTTCGCATAAGGCAATCCCGAAATTGTTATTTGAACTTGCAACTCTTGAGTAATCCTATCGACGGAGTGTCTTGGATACTTCGCCCCCGTCTAACCGCCCAGGTCCGGTTAGTCGGGTTAAGACAGGCTTGGTGGCGCCCTCCTTATTTTACCGTTAGTTACCGACCCTCTGGCCGTTACCCTCAGATAATCTCGTTAAAGGACCTGCCCATCTCCACTGAAAGTCTAGCTCGGCCTAACTTGTTGCGGCTGGGTAGCGGCCTAGGAGAACTTTCGTCCCGATTTCGTCCCTTAAGGCACGCGCCGGCCGTTTCGTTATTGTATGAGCCGGTGCGGTGTCGTAAAGTCAGTTTAAGACCGTAACAAGTTATTATGAAGTTGGTTTATGAATAATAGGAAACTGTGGTTTCAATATCGTCCAGCGTTTACTGTTTGTTCAAAGAATGTAAGACCATCGTGGGCAAGCTACCAACCTTCTTAGCAGATGATTCGTTAAAGAAATATCATTGTTCCACACTCGCATTAGCTAGAGATTCACATATCTGCTAAGTCAAACCAAGATTCACCAGAATGAAAGATCAGGTTCAAAACTCATGATTATTAAAATGTTTAAGGAACCAGTTACAATATACAACTCTTCCGTTATAATTTGGAGAGAACAGTTGTAGTGGGACAATTATTTATCGAAGGCTATGCAGTGAGGTAAATTAGCTTTGATGTCCCTGCTTTTTATCTGTGCTAATAAATATAACCCTTTCATCAAATGGAACGGCTCCCGAATGGCACCTCAATTACCGTGATTTAAAATATGTAAATAAATCTCCATCCCGTGGAGGTTAAAGTGAGTTATGTTTGGGTGGAATGGAAAAACATAAATGTGGGCCTGTGTCTCTTATTTTTTAGTTTCATAGTTGGTGGTGATTCGTGAACAGAAGTGAATAATCAATACGCATTGAAAAAGAAAAGAAGAAAATACAATTCATAATGTCTTGTATCCTCCTTCAATTCTTAGAAGAAAAATTCAGCTAAAATTTTTAAATACGATGCTAATCGTTTAAATTGGATTAGTTGAGTCAAAGGGCAATTTTTTAAATATTAACGTTTCGCTAATGTATTTAGCTTCTTCAGAATTAAAACATGTTAAAAGTTATTGACATATTACATTTAAAATATTTTGGCACTTGTTGGTATTAATCTATAAAATAACAGAGATTTAATTAGGTTTGTGAAAGAATAAACTTCCTTTGGTTGTTACCATTTTATGAATTATTCCTATTCTTTGGTAAGAGGTTGATAAATTAGTGATGTATATTAAAGATAAGCTTTCTTTGAACTTCACCATTTGTGCTAAAAATATTATGAAAATTAGTTTTTATGAAACCACATTAAACATTATTGTGTAACTTACGTGGGAAAATGATTCTGTTGTTTTAATGGTTATCTTTGGCAGAAATAATTTATCTCGATTAATAGTTTTTTTTTTAATAAACAAAAACCATGATTTAGTTTCGTCTGTGTTTTGTATTACTTTCTTCCAATTTTTATGTTATTTTTCTTCTTTTCTGGTTAATGGTCGTGTTCGTTGCAATACTTTGTTTGTGAGATAAACAATATTTAGGTTATTTGTTAAATACTTAGTAATTCTGGAAAGTTTTTGTCCTTCTGGAAAGAGAAAGTTTAATAAATGTTGTTTCAAAGGGGTTATTTGGTAAAAACTGACCTTTAGTTTGTAATTAGGTTTTCGTATGGAGTTGGAATATTTGTTTTATAAATAGTTGTATTTGGCAGGATTAATTTACTTCGATTAAGGGTCTTTTTAATCATAATTTGGTTTCGTCTGTGTATTGTGTTTGTTTCTTTTAATTTTTATATTATTTTTCCTCTTTTCAGGTCAAAAATCGTGTTCGTTACAGCACAGTGTTAGGGCGGTGAACAGTATTTAGGTTATTTGTTGAAAACTTATTTCTGGAAGGTTTTTGCCATTCTGGAAAGGAAAAATTTTTATACTCATTGTTTTAATGGGATTATTTAGTGAAAACTGACCTTTAGTTTGGAGTTAAATTTTCGTATGGAAGTGGAGTACTTGTTTTTTAATTCTAAATATTACTATTTGTTTAGCAAAGATGATAAGATTTGGCTTTGCTAAACAAATAGTAATATTTAGAATTAAAAAACAAGTACTCCACTTCCATACGAAAATTTAACTCCAAACTAAAGGTCAGTTTTCACTAAATAATCCCATTAAAACAATGAGTATAAAAAATTTTCCGTTCCAGAATGGCAAAAATCTTCCAGAAATAAGTTTTCAACAAATAACCTAAATACTGTTCACCGCCCTAACACTGTGCTGTAACGAACACGATTTTTGACCTGAAAAGAGGAAAAATAATATAAAAATTAAAAGAAATAAACACAATACACAGACGAAACCAAATTATGATTAAAAAGACCCTTAATCGAAGTAAATTAATCCTGCCAAATGCAACTATTTATAAAACAAATATTCCAACTCCATACGAAAACCTAATTACAAACTAAAGGTCAGTTTTTACCAAATAACCCCTTTGAAACAACATTTATTAAACTTTCTCTTTCCAGAAGGACAAAAACTTTCCAGAATTACTAAGTATTTAACAAATAACCTAAATATTGTTTATCTCACAAACAAAGTATTGCAACGAACACGACCATTAACCAGAAAAGAAGAAAAATAACATAAAAATTGGAAGAAAGTAATACAAAACACAGACGAAACTAAATCATGGTTTCTGTTTATTAAAAAAAAAACTATTAATCGAGATAAATTATTTCTGCCAAACATAACCATTAAAACAACAGAATCATTTTCCCACGTAAGTTACACAATAATGTTTAATGTGGTTTCATAAAAACTAATTTTCATAATATTTTTAGCACAAATGGTGAAGTTCAAAGAAAGCTTATCTTTAATATACATCACTAATTTATCAACCTCTTACCAAAGAATAGGAATAATTCATAAAATGGTAACAACCAAAGGAAGTTTATTCTTTCACAAACCTAATTAAATCTCTGTTATTTTATAGATTAATACCAACAAGTGCCAAAATATTTTAAATGTAATATGTCAATAACTTTTAACATGTTTTAATTCTGAAGAAGCTAAATACATTAGCGAAACGTTAATATTTAAAAAATTGCCCTTTGACTCAACTAATCCAATTTAAACGATTAGCATCGTATTTAAAAATTTTAGCTGAATTTTTCTTCTAAGAATAGAAGGAGGATACAAGACATTATGAATTGTATTTTCTTCATTTCTTTTTCAATTTGTAACTAAATACAGCTGTAACCAACAAATTTACACATCAATACGCATATTAGATGAGACAAATTAATCAACAACGTTTTCGGTTTTAACCAAATTAAACATTAAAACTAAGAAAACAATACGTTTTAATCAATAATTTTAATTTAATCCTCATGTTGAAAAGGGTCGACACTTGGGGTTGCAATACTCAATCGACCTAATTGAACTAATGGCATTTTTTAATATTAAATTTGAAAGTTAACGGTGGAGAAGTATCGTTTAAAGGTTAAAAACTTCTACAAAACATGTCGAATAAAATGTAAATTTTACTTTAAGGGGATGTTCTTAAAGTGCTGTTTTAAAATCTCCCCTAATTATTGCTGTTACTTGCAAAGCAAACGGTATGGACGATGAGACTGTACGAAAGCAGTTTAATAGTTATTTATCTACGATAGTGTGTAAAATTGACTTTTAGTTGGCAGTTTTAAGTTTGTGAAACGACTGCAACCGCTTTGGCCTTTTAAATGAAAATTGTAATATTAGAAAAAGTTGAAGTATACGACCAGAGAGATACCTTCCACATTTTATACGTATAACCAATTTACGTTTGGTAGCGGTTTCTAAATCAATTATAAACCGGCTTATAAGCTGGTTTCCAAACTTGTTAGTAAACCGATTTAAAAACCAGATTTCAAACAGGTTTCTTCTCCTCATTTGTGGCTATATGCCTCCTCTAGTCTCTTTCGTACTTCTCGTCTTGCTGCTGTTTTTCTCAAAGTTAAACCCGCAGTGATTTGATAGCATCTACACATCTTTGTTGTGATCTGTCTCGCTCTCTTTTACCTAACAATGGGTGCCACTTTTCTATTCTGGCGTTCCATCTGTAGTTGTCCGTTTGTCTTGCGGTGTGTCCGGCGAATCTCCATTTTAATGATGTCAGGCATTTTCTTACGTCTTCTACACCTGTTTTGATCTGATCCGTGTGTTAGTTTTTCGTTCTCTTAGTGCTTGCTGGGGTTTTGCCATCCTGTCGACGGTCTTCTTGGTAAGCGTCTAGGCTTAGGCACCATAGGTAGGGACAGGTAGAATACATTCGTTAAATACCTTTCTTCTTCGATATTGAGGTATGTTTTGGTTTTTCAGCACATATTCCAATTTGCCGAATGAGACCCATCCTAGCTTTATCGTTCTGTTTGGTTTTCTTTATTTGGTTTTATGGGTTGTCCTAGGTAAATATACTATGA
>OW679200.1:126025512-126068708 GCA_940337035.1 Agriotes lineatus | reverse complement strand
TGTGTCATGTTCAAATAAAGTTTAATACAGTGTGCCCCAAAACTTTTAAAATTCACATAGTGAGCAGAGGTTCAATTGCTTCGTAACCAAAGGGAAATAAATGATTTTTATACTTACATCCATCACGAATTCATAGTTCAATACTATGTTTTAATAATCCATTCGCTGCTTTAAAAATTACTTATATGGAAACATGTAAACTGTTCGGAGAAAATAAGAGAAACTAAAGAATAATGTAATGATAATTAAATTAAAAAACGACGAAAACATATTAATAATATAATACTTCGAGAAATGTGTAAGGACGTGCTGCTCTTAGAATGTATGCACAATTTCCAGTCAATGGTTTATTGATTATAGAAGACCATAGCAGATAACTATTGGAACAATTTCAAAGTGGATTTAGCTGAACTTGACAACTTAACAACTACGTGTCTCTAAAATTTTGAATTTGAAAAATGAGTGACTAAGAAAATAATAGAATCTCCAAATTTCTAGAGATATGTTAGGCCATAATCTAAAAAAATATGAACTGAAATATGTTTTCCATTTTTATTTCAAATGCTATCTCATTTTTATTAGATAATTTTACTTGCCGAAGGCTTTCAGACTAAATATATTTACAAAAAGCAATCCTCGTTGTTACTTTTCTCATAATACCCATATAATAAAATACTTTAGAATTATACTTTGTAATGTTCCAAAATGTATACATGAAGACTAGAATAGCAGTAACTTGTAAATTTTCATAAATTGTGTTTATAGTTATTAAGGTACCAAGGGCATTATGAGTAAAATAAGAGCCCAAGATTGTTAGTGTACTAACCGAGGGCCTTTGGCCCGAGGTGTGTACAACAATCGCGGGCTCTTAGCTCATAATGCCCGTGGTGCCTTCAAGGTTTTATGTCCTACCAATTTTCTTACCTAATTCATATTCATATTCAATTCATATAATTACTATGATACAGTATTTAAGATTGATCTAGTTAGCTGATCTAAGTTAGATTTGTGACATTAGCTGAGCTGTCATTAATTTTCATTGTGACAGTGGTGCATAATACAGTTGTATCCATGGAAACAAATACTGTTAATTTTTCATAATAACCCTAGTGTTCTTATGAAGAAAATAATTGCCCTGGAGCGTTGTTTTGTATCTAAGATACCTTAAAATAGAGTCATTAATTTCAATTAATGTACTGGTAGGACATAAATTATTATATTCATTTTCGTTGTCTATGTTCATATGTTCTGATAACCTCTGAAACTTCTTTGTGACGTGAGTCTATAATTCATATTCTTTTTTGGATATTTCGCCACTCTGAAAATTAAAATTATTAAATAACGTATTAAATAACGAACGTTTCGAGAGACAATCTGCCCTCGTTATCAACGAATAACAATTAAAAAGGAACAAGAAAACTTAGCTTTTTCACGGAGATTAAAAACCACCAACCTCCAATGAATTGCTTGACATTCACGTTTGTTGATTGTCTAAACCTACTTGATCTGATCTTTAAGAATGGATAGCCACCTAGTGTCTAAAAATATTGAGAAAGACGACACGCATTTTTCTTCGTTAAGTAAAATATATGCCGTCTCCTTAATTTTTCGTTTAGTTGACATCGATCCTTTAGACAAGATCTTTGTGTTATGCCAGTGTACTTTATGATTGTTATCCTAAGCATGTTCTGCCAGCTTAGACTTATTGAATTGATAGGTTTTCATCATATAGAATTGTATATATAGTATCCCCTGTGAATGCGGGAAATACTATATCGGTGAAACATCCAGACCTTTAGCAGTTAGAGTTAAAGCACATAAAAATATGATGAAAACCTATCAATTCAATAAGTCTAAGCTGGCAGAACATGCTTGGGATAACAATCATCTACTCAGAACCACAGACCTAAGAGATAGAGTAAAAAGGTCAACACATCACCAAGACACACACCTCATACAATGGTTGCTGCGCAAGCACCAAAGGCGCGATCCAACTCTGTATCCCGAATCCGGGGCAAGTTGATCATTATACCGCCAGATGCCAGCGTATATAGCACCAGCCTCGACACCGCAAGGTAATTGAGGTTACAGATAATACATACAATACATAACTTTTTAAATTGTCCTTGTATCGTGTTCATGTTTTTATACAAGCAAGTTAAGATATGAACTTAACTATATTTCATAATACACTACATTATTTAGTTATCAATCAAAGACACCGGTGTATTTGCACATCTGTTACCATATGGTTACAATAGGCGCTTACATTGTTGTAAATTTAACTTAGGTTTGTTTTGTTATTAGTTGTGGCTTTGGAGGAAGCATTAGAAATTGCATATGGTGATATAGATGTGGATGAAATAAACCACCTGATCTTGGGGCATTGACCGACGAGGACTCCGGCGACGAAGACGGTGGAGACCTAATTGATAATTTACCTGGCAACTTGAAACACAAGCTGAAATAAAATTTGTTAACAACGAAAAAATTGGAGGTTTTACTAGCGAACCGAATGCAGCAAATGTGCAAGACACTTCATTGCCTTTTCCAACTGCTTTTGAAATGCAAGACCCAAATAAAATTCAGTGGATTCAAGAAGACCTTGAAGCTAATTCTAAGCAATTTTCCGGAAGCAGCTATTCGAAATTCCAATATTATACTCCAGTGCAACTTTCTGAAATGTTTTTGACGAGGAAATCATGATATTTTTGTGGAAGAATCAACACGCCATACATCCTTTCTAAATTGTTCAGAACCGAAGATATCAATGTCGGAAATGAAGTTCTGATAGTTAGCAGATATTGCAAACTACCTGGAAATAGCTATTTATGCAACAAGTGCTAAAAGTTGACGTTGATGCACGAGACATGAAAATTATGAAACGAAGCCGAAGGCTAAGTGTCATAACATGTCTCGTGAATAAACGACTTTTAGCACGTGTTGCATACAATATTTTATCTACGACTTTAATTTTACTGTTATTAATCCATAAATATTATTAGCTACCGATGGTCCGATATCACGAATTAATGAGACTGCAGTAATTGTAATAACAGCATCTACTTAACAACGATACAAAAAGCAGGTCAGGCTCATTCGAGCAAGGTTTAAGATATGCTATCGCTTTCGACCGCTCTTAAAACATGCAGAGCCAACCAATTATAGGAATAATAAAATATATAATTTATTAGCCCTTCGTTATGGGGCTAATACTCTAAAATACATAAATTAGAGGGCAGCGATTAGGTCGACATCTGGACTGCTTCGACGGATCGGCTGTCAGAACCGCTAACACGGCCATCCTGACGATGGGATGCTCTCATCCCATATTCACTCGGTCGATCCTGACAACTGCTCTGGTAACACCTGACCTGTAGTGGTGTCAGAATGTTCCAAGCACTAAAGAAAAGAAGAACGTTAAGACCATCAAAACGCTACGAGCATTTCCATAAAAGCATAATAAACTGACTTAAAGTCCCTGACTGCTTTAACCATGTGTAGAGTATTAGATTAATCCAAAACTACTTTAACAAGGTTTAGAGTCATCACAAAGTTCTCACCGACTGCTTTAACCATGTGTAGAGTCTTAGAGTAAATCTAAAACTGCTTTAACAAGGTTTAGAGTCATTACAAAGTTATCACCGACTGCTTTAACCATGTGTAGAGTCTTAGAGTAAACCTAAAACTGCTTTAACAAGGTTTAGAGTCATTACAAAGTTATCACCGACTGCTTTAACCATGTGTAGAGTCTTAGAGTAAATCTAAAACTGCTTTAACAAGGTTTAGAGTCATTACAAAGTTATCACCGACTGCTTTAACCATGTGTAGAGTCCCAGAGTAAATCTAAAACTGCTTTAACAAGGTTTAGAATCATTACAAAGTTATCACCGACTGCTTTAACCATGTGTAGAGTCTTAGAGTAAACCTAAAACTGCTTTAACAAGGTTTAGAGTCATTACAAAGTTATCACCGACTGCTTTAACCATGTGTAGAGTCTTAGAGTAAATCTAAAACTGCTTTAACAAGGTTTAGAGTCATTACAAAGTTATCACCGACTGCTTTAACCATGTGTAGAGTCCCAGAGTAAATCTAAAACTGCTTTAACAAGGTTTAGAATCATTACAAAGTTATCACCGACTGCTTTAACCATGTGTAGAGTCTTAGAGTAAATCTAAAACTGCTTTAACAAGGTTTAGAGTCATTACAAAGTTATCACCGACTGCTTTAACCATGTGTAGAGTCTTAGAGTAAATCTAAAACTGCTTTAACAAGGTTTAGAGTCATTACAAAGTTATCACCGACTGCTTTAACCATGTGTAGAGTCTTAGAGTAAATCTAAAACTGCTTTAACAAGGTTTAGAGTCATTACAAAGTTATCACCGACTGCTTTAACCATGTGTAGAGTCCCAGAGTAAATCTAAAACTGCTTTAACAAGGTTTAGAATCATTACAAAGTTATCACCGACTGCTTTAACCATGTGTAGAGTCTTAGAGTAAACCTAAAACTGCTTTAACAAGGTTTAGAGTCATTACAAAGTTATCACCGACTGCTTTAACCATGTGTAGAGTCTTAGAGTAAATCTAAAACTGCTTTAACAAGGTTTAGAGTCATTACAAAGTTATCACCGACTGCTTTAACCATGTGTAGAGTCCCAGAGTAAATCTAAAACTGCTTTAACAAGGTTTAGAGTCATTACAAAGTTATCACCGACTGCTTTAACCATGTGTAGAGTCTTAGAGTAAATCTAAAACTGCTTTAACAAGATTTAGAGTCATTACAAAGTTATCACCGACTGCTTTAACCATGTGTAAAGTCTTAGAGTAAATCTAAAACTGCTTTAACAAGGTTTAGAGTCATTACAAAGTTATCACCGACTGCTTTAACCATGTGTAGAGTCTTAGAGTAAATCTAAAACTGCTTTAACAAGGTTTAGAGTCATTACAAAGTTATCACGGACTGCTTTAACCATGTGTAGAGTCTTAAAATAAATCTAAAACTGCTTTAACAAGGTTTAGAGTCATTACAAAGTTATCACCGACTGCTTTAACCATGTGTAGAGTCTTAGAGTAAATCTAAAACTGCTTTAACAAGGTTTAGAGTCATTACAAAGTTATCACCGAATAACTGAGTCGCTATACCGCGGGACCGTTATTCTGATGATCTGCCGTGATTGTAACTGAACTGCTCTATTACCACAGTACACCGTTACAAATCACACCTGAATTCTTTACCGAATTCATACATTCATATATCACCGAATAACTGAAAGGCTATACCGCGAGACCGTTATTCTGATGATCTGCCGTGATTGTAACTGAACTGCTCTATTACCACAGTACACCGTTACAAATCACTAGTTAACTATGATACTTGCTAAAATACCACAGAAAAAAAAAACTTTGACTCACCTGGAAGACATTCCTCTTCCATTTCGTCAGCATCAGGAGTCTCCAAGAGCTCCTCCAACTCCGGCAAAGACCATTCACCGGTCCATATTCTTACTTGTTCTTTGAAGCTGATACACAGGGAAAACCTGCATCCCTAATAATAAACGTAAGCCAGTTGTTTTTGTGGTACTGACTTTAGTATCAACTGGATTTTCCATAACCGCTTCGTCCATTCTGACTACCCATTAACTTTCAAACCTATTGGTTTGAAAGGGTTTGCTTTACTGTTCTGCTTGGCCATTCTCCTAAGGTGTTCAGGCGTAATGAAAGTGAACCTGAATGGCCTATTGCGAATACAGCACTACCTGTATATTTTGCTTTCTTTAAATTGCTCCATTATCAGTTATACATTTACTAGGAGCACCAAAAACAGCGATAAAATTTTGGAATTGTTTCTGTCTCTGAAGCAACACAAACTGCATACCGGCTGCAGTACCTGGAAAGGATTCTAAACAATCCATTTGGACTGTAACGTACATCCCTACATAAACAACAATACTCGTTATGAAGGAGATGGAGAAAGCCCAAACGATTACCTTTGGGTAAGTAGCACTTTAGGCATCAGTTACTACCTTTTTCTACAAAATATAACTTGTTCTTTAATAGCTACTGCTTGTAGCTAAGGTTCCAACCCTTAGTGCATTACTAAGATGACGGGTTCTGTCAATTTTGTTCTGCTCTGCTTTCATTAAATTCGATAAAAACAAAGCTTTACTTAATTAATTCTCCGGTTCCGAAAAATATAAAACAAGTTCAGCAGTTAATGGGCTTAGTTAGCTATTTTCGTCGTTATTTTAAAAAAATGCGACATTAACAGCCCCGCCCCCTTAACAGCTTTAACAAAAAATAATTCCACAAGGCAGAACTGCCAGAATTCAAATCTTAACAAATATGTTAACGAACCGACCTGTTCTGGATTTGTTTGATCCTAATCCAGAAATTGTATTATAATGCTAGCAGCATCGGTTATGGGGCAGTTCTTAACAAGTAAGTATATTTAAATACTTTTCAACACGGTTCTTCATCCAACAAGAGCTAGTGAAATGGCCTGTTTTACGACACAAGTGGTCCGAAAGGACACTGAAATTACAAATTTCCAGATTTTGCCAGCAAAGACATTTGCTTTTTTTTTCATTACTATAATTTCAAACACTGGGCTTTTCAAAGCGCCGTTTTGTAAGCGAGTCAGTACGAGGCTCATCAAGCCAACGTTTATTAAGTAAAAATGATAAAATCGCAGTTACTAACTCGGGTATAATTTGACAATTTGAGTTTATAGATAAGACTCTAATAACGATCAGAACTACCAAAAATAATCATTTCCACTAAAACCGACTCGGACCAATTCTCTTTTAATTACATTAATTTTTCATATTTGTCCATAATATATTCCTCATATAAGGACATAAATCACAAATTACTAACCTCAGATAACTTAAGACCAGCATTACGTTTTCGAGGAAACGCAATTTGTAGATCAATTTTTAAATGTTTCCATTTAAGATCGGAAGGGTTCCGTTCCTCATACCAACATTTAACAGAACTTATAAAACATGCCACTCTTACCAGAGCATCTCGATCAGATTAACCAAATTCCCCTTTTAACCTCGCAATATTAGCAATCCAATTTTCAAAATCCTCCTGGGTGAAGCTTCAGGAACGCCAAATCGAAGCCGGTGCTGGTAGCTGACAGGTGATCTCTCATCGCGGTCATAAATTCTTCCATTTTCGCAAACACAACACAAGAATTTACCGAAATCTGGGTATCAAAATTTAAAGACAAAAATTTTGGAATCCCACTTCTGATATTAGCTACAGATGGTCCGATATCACGAATTAATGAGACTGCAGTAATTGTAATAACAGCATCTACTTAACAACGATACAAAAAGCACGTTAGGCTCATTCGAGCAAGGTTTAAGATATGCTATCGCTTTCGACCGCTCTTAAAACATGCAGAGCCAACCAATTATAGGAATAATAAAATATATAATTTATTAGCCCTTCGTTATGGGGCTAATACTCTAAAATACATAAATTAGAGGGCAGCGATTAGGTCGACATCTGGACTGCTTCGACGGATCGGCTGTCAGAACCGCTAACAAATATCGATTTAACAAAGGTTTGCATCTACGACACTTATAATGTATGTCATAATAAACAGTAGGCCATGCCGCGCGGGCGAATGTTTGCGAATGACAGTACTGTCAAGGTCAGTTACGAAAGGTAATTATTAATATTCCACATCTGACTGTATTCATTACAAAACGCTTTAATTATTTCAAAAACACTTTACCTGTAACGCAAGAAGTAACTACAATAACTTTACAACTTTACTTCCAGTTCGAAATTGTAGTTTTATAACCTCACTTCACTTTATACCACACATGCGCTTAAAGTAAACAGCTGATTTCTTTAACCACGCTAAACTATAGAACGTCACTTTTAGTGAAACAAGCTAGCGCTATGTAAAGAAGCCATTTTTAGAGATATGCAGATTTTTATATTTTTCTGACAACGACAACCCTGATGAGTGAAATAAAATATGGAAATTGAGGCCGTTGATGGATAAAATGAAATTAAAACTAGATTTTTGAACTTCTTGAACCGGAAAAACACCTGTGCTATGATGAAAGCATGTTAAAGTACTTTGAAAGGCACGTTTTGACGAATCGACGAAAAGCACTTTTCTAATAAGTTCGAAATGTTATTTAAAAATTCACACGTTTTCGTTATTATACATATACGTCCTATTTTTTTTTCAATGCTTTGCAACATTTTATATTAATAATCTTTTTAAATGTATATCTTTGTTCTTCGGCCTATGTATTTAAAATTGTGTATAAATAAGGAGCAAGAAATTATTAGCCACTGGTAATAAGACGATTATTCTCTATCACGACCATCAACCAAAGGTAATTGAATAAAGAATCACCATGAAAGAAATCTGTATTAAAAAAAGCCAAAAGTCGAGGTGGTTTCTTATTCCACGACAATGCACCAGTCCACAGTATTTTAATTTCTAAGACTGCAGAATGTTAATAAGAGCGTCCCATGTACTACACGTATCCAGTGATTACTTTTTTTTAAATAGAAGGTCAACACCGAAAGAAGCTCTTTATCGCAGCTGGTTGCGATGACGATCGCGGGGAAAAAGGGGGTGGGGTCGACAACGAGGAAACTCCACGCAAGTATTCAATATCAGAAGTATACAGAGCCTGGATCTTCAGCGAAGCAGTAAAATACGCAACTTGAACAAGAGTAGGGTATTCCAAAGTGATTTATGAACAGTTACACCGCATACTTTCTTCTGATATTATTAAGTATGAATACTAGCTAAGATTAAAATGTTTAATAGGTTAAGGTACATTATTTTAAATATTATATAATATGTTTACCATTCCTGTATTACTTTATTAGGAACATGTTGAACCTTAAAATCTAATACAATTTTTACAATTATGTTAGGTGTTAAATGGCAACTTCTTGTTTTTTTTTTGGAGACCTAGGGTGTAGGTGCAACCAAGCTATCGAGTTGAAGAGTGTGTGCTGAGTAAGGGGTAGAATTCCAATCGGGGGTGGCAAATTCGGGGCGCTTGCAGTGGCGAGACTTATGTGAAAATGGGCGTTGTTTGTTGGCGCGTGTGATTATGCGATCCGATAATTAACTTTAAAGTGATAAGTTGGAGCAATGTGATGCGAACGTGCGAGGGCTGCCATGCGTATCCTTACTTAGTGAGTTATATGGTAGCTGCTGTAGAATGTACTGTCGTGTTAAAAAATGTGTTGTTCAGCGGCAGTTGTAAGTTTATTGGTGGTTGTGTTATACTCAACAAAGGCTCACACTGTATCATTAACTTGGTAGACCTAGATGTATACTTTCAAAATATTTATATATACAACGCGATTTGAAGGGTTGTATAATTATATTCACAAAGCACAAATTCTGTACAACACTTTATTGATCATGACGGTATAGTCAATTTTACAATGTTTGATAGCTTTTTGGAAATGACAGCAGATGTTAGACGTCAGATGTTATTGCGCGTTCTAGATGATTATATGATAATGGACAGGTTGTTCTTGCATGCGTTTGGGAGCAGTGATCCCACAGGATGCATGCTATTCTGCAGTGGTGCTTGTCGTATGCATTTGAGGATTTACAGTAAGGTCTGTATTGTGCAAGACCAATAGTTGGTCAGAAACCGAGCCCTTGCTGATTCTGTATGGGTTGTAACAATTGTTAACCTGGTGGGTTACTATTGGGCAGTAAGTACTAGCAAGAAATACCGGGAGCTAATTTAACCAGTAATGGAAGCGAGGAGGTGCTACGGGGTTGATACTGCTTGATGCATGCTCGAGTATTGTAATGTCGCTACCGGAAGTACGAAGGGGCAGGGGGTGGCCAGACTGATAAATAGTAACTACAATTTTGCAGGTCAATTAGTTTATGTTCTTTTTCTTGGGCCAAGGCAAGCTCACACTTGAACTATGAGTAAGTTGGACCATCACTTTGACTCATCGTAAAAGTATCAGAATTTTAATTTTAACATCGCACACAGCACCCTTCTAACACAACACAACATAATCTCGCAGAACAAATAACCCAACAGGCATAACGAGGTAGTAACAACTATTAATTCCAAATGAGCACCCATTTTCTACGCTGTAATCACCCCCTTGTTAATGAAAGGTTCGCAAAAATTCTCTTCTGGAATAAATTGAACTGTAAATCGAAGTCTATTTTTGTGTACCCAAGCGCATTTCATTCTGAGAAATTACTGCAGCCTTTCTTTGTAAGAGCGAAAATACTTGATATGCCCTGCCACATCCTTATGTCATTACAGTTATGCTTCTAGTTTCAAACGTTGGAGACTGACGTGGAGTAACATACCATTTAAGTACTTACACCACTGTCTGTAGTATACGTAACAAATACGCACAGCTTTGCAAAAGAGCAAAACATGCAACGGCCAAAATCGTCGCTGATTTAAATCATAAATCTCGCAAGCTTTAAAAGGAGGTTAAATCAACAGCATTACCAAACACACGCCCTAAGAGCTGTAAATGTCGAAAACACGTGTACAGGCCGTGTTATTACCGTGTGTTTACGTATTTCGACAGCATCTATAAAGACGTTGATGACGTGTGGTCAGGCGCGGCTGAAAACTTTTCAAGAGCCGTAAAGCCACAAGAGGCTCGAGTGGAGCATGGGCCTCGAGAGCCACTCAGAATATTCGCAATTTATTTCAATACACCCTAATGGCGCTGCCTGAAAGTGGAAAAATTATGTGCAACCTTGGCTGGTTGAATAATCGGGACGTGTGAAATTTACGCACTCCGCGATCCTGCGAAAGCGCAGGCTCCGCGAGAGGACTTTACGAGCTTTTCTCAAACAAAGGACTGTTATGAACGTTGATATTTCCGACGGAGCTGCGGAACACCCCACCAACAACTTCGTAAATGTAAACGTTTTATGAAATTCAAAATACTTTGGTCGTTATTCACAGATCAGCGATTTTAAGAGGGGCTTGGCAAACTTCAACTGCTGCCGGTTTAAGACCGTCAGGTTGGATTTGACAATTCCTTCTAAGCAGAGAGGAATTTAATGGGGAAATCTGGAAAACAGCCCGTTCTGAGGGGTAGCATTTCCGGAATGCCTCGAGCTGTAGAAATGCTTTATTTAGTTTTTATTTCGATTTCGATTTCTTTCGGATGCGAATGTAACAAGAATCAATTCTTCGAATATAGATTAATAGAGGTATCTTTGTCATATATCAATAAAATTTATTTTTATACAGAATTTCACAAATATTTGAGAACGGCTCATCAATAACCAAACACTATGCTCCATCAAATCTGAACTTTCAATGAGAACACTGTTTGCAATATTGCCAGATAGAATACCCTGTACTTTGTTAAAAGTTTGAGGTGAAAGTAATGTTCTGACTATAACAACATACGTTAATAAGAAGGTCTGTAGTAGATACTATTGCTTGAGTAGTTTTGCAATGGAGGTTGTATGTAGTTTTATTGTGCATCGGAGTTGAACACTGACTCATTGTTGTTATGGCTGAAAGCTTTTTTGCTTGGGCCGTTTGGTTTAGAGATTATCCGGCGAGATGATCAATATCCCTCGACCTGATAAGCAATTATCAGTGATTCAGGAAGTGTACCTGAATAGTCTGAAGTGCTAATTTCCCACAAATGTCTTGAGAATGTGGGGTTTTTGCGAAGGCGGCAGCCGCGGATGCATATCACATTGACATGGGTTGTAGCCCATTGATCTAGTTAGCGTTCGGCTAATAGGTACCGCATGCGATAAGCATCCGTATTAGAGGATTATTACAGATACATCACAGGAGGTGCACTAAAAAGCAGGCGGGGGAGGGGGGCGCAGCTCCCCTATAAAAAATAACGAACACGTACGGCTAAATGTTGAATGTATGTTTATTCTTGCTTGTATGTTTGGCTTTGGAATTTGTCTGGCTTTGTGTTCTTGAACGATTGCATGTGCCCACATGCCACAAGAGAAGGCCCCCTCAAATTGTCTAGCTCTTCCCTAGTATCTTATTTCTAACCTGCAACCCTTAGACCCAAAGGGTGTTATGGAATTTTTGGTGAGTCGCCAGCTCTGAAAATTTATGCATATGAGAACTGATCTAAATCCAGGAAAAAATAAATTTGCTAAGGGCAGGGAATATATGTGCCTACTAATTATGAACATTTACTTTGTCTATTACAAGTACACAAATTTACCTTTATTGTGCTTGGTCTCCGAGAAAATTATTAATAAATAGATCAATATCAGCTTTATAATGAGAATCGTCTTTCCAGCTATTTAAAAATGTGCAGGTTATTCTATTTGGAAAATCTCGATGGTGTTGCAATGCACAGATTCTGATCTAAACTACATTAAATTTACTTAATATAATAGTAAAAATTAGCAGAATGACAGTTTCTAAACTCTATAGAGCCTCGAATACCATTATAGCATTAAACTGTTGCTAAATAATATATATTTATAATTCATAATTCTGTTAAATAGAGAACTACGGTTTTCCATTCGTTTAATAAGTTTGTTACGGTTCGGAAGTGTCACATTGAATTTCCGCCCGCTGCTGCTGTAGGTCCGGCAACTTCGTATTCTATGATGTATTTCAGGTCGCGTGGGCGTAGTTTTCAGTACTTTCGATTTGCAATTAGAATTCCTTACTTTTCAAACCTTCTCTAGGAAGTTTCAGGGTGGGGATATTTTTCCGATTTCCATTGTCTTTGTGGGAATTTAGTTGGAGTTTCCTTTTGATGAGGCTTTAAAAGCGGATTTTCTCCGGAAAGCTTCGTCGACAATATGGGATAGGCTAGGAGCTCCTGGTTTGGTGAATTGCTGCACTCATTGGTTTTCTTCATTATGTGATAGTACCATATTTCGAAAGTGAAACATATGTTGACTGTCTAAGTTTTTCTTCTCCTCTCTCTTCCTCTTCATTATTTGATTTTGTATTTCTGCTCTCATATTTCCACGGGAATCTGGACAGTCGCCGTCCTATCTGTCCAAAATTCGTGGATATGTATGTAATTGCAAAATTTGACGCCGATAATACCAAAAGCACGTCACGACATACTTTCCTTTCAAACAAGTGTCGCAGATATTAGGGTCAGATCTTCCAATTGTTCCAATTTTGCACGCACCTAGCATCATGAAAAGTCACCCATCGTAAATCTTAAATTATTAATTGCAACTTTTGTAAGCAGTATATGACCATCATTGGTTTATCAATTTAACTTTATTATAACTTTATTGCTGGCAAATAACCATTTGTTACTTTCAGTGTTTTATGATTTTACCCTATCCCTTTTTATTTGTACAGTAAACGGCTAATGCTACTGCTACTGACTGAACTTAATAAACTGTCTTTACAGATGCTCAAATAATTAATACTTTTCTTGTGGTCATATTGCCGCAGTCTACAAACGAACGTAAATTTTTTCCAAAGAGCAGTGAGTTCTACGCATCAAAGGGTACATAAGACTGGAACCACCTTTCTGCATAATAGTGCTAAATATGGCGTTTGAATACAGTTGGCAAGCCAGAAATTAGTACTATATACATTACAACGCAAACGAACATTTCATAGGGTATTTACTTGCCAAGCACATATCGTGACAAACTATGCCTAAGAGATTGACTGACAATTTCATTTGAAATGTTTTGAGTTGTATTTTCTTAAAAATGAGTTCTGCGTGACGTTAGAAGACACTTTACTTCAAATTTGACAACGTATGATTGTTCGATTGGAATGATACATCATCTTCGCAAAATCTAAATAAACTTTACAAGGATATTTTGACATCTTTCACTGTGAGCAGTACCAATCCTGAATTACTTGTCTTATATAAATAAACTTTTAATTCTTAAGTATTTTACTTAAAATTTAATTCTTCCTTCAGTTTACAGTTAAGCAGAGACATATAACTAAGCAATTTTTTAATTTTAATCTGCGTAATGTATAATACGTTACAATTTTAGTACGATAAACGTGCTCGATATATTATTTTCGCCTCTACAATTTTGTATGTGACTAAGAATGCGATCGTATACTCAATGATTTTTATGTAAAAACGAGATGGATTGGAGGCAATAAAACTGAAATTTAATTTTCGGTTTTTAAAGTTAAGATTAAAAATCTGTAAAAAATACTGTTCTCTAAAAGTTAAGGCAACTGGAGAATAACTTTAACATCAAGTTACTGAACTATTTAAAAATGCATAGATGTATTGAAATAGGCTACCAGTTTTTAGTAATCATTACAAACAAACGAAGAACTTATGCTTAGGAAATTATTTCACAAAAACATATCATGAGAAAAGCTGATCCTTGTATTTAGCATTGAAAATGCCAAACTGGTTTGGAATGTCCAATATTGGCAATAGTGGCTTGATACGTCAACAACCTTAAATCTGTTGTTGACAGTTTCACTTACAAGGGGGAAATGCAACGGAAGTTTATTGGAAAAATATTGATGTATTGCTACAAAATGGTGTCGTATACGAGGTAGTGTAGAAGGTATCGCTGATAATAGCTCCGGATTTACGAGCAAACAAAATTGTTTGGCCGTAACTTTTCACGTCGGGCTCTGAATGCCGAATCCTTAAATCTAAAATTGCGTAGCTTGAACAGCTTACTTTGTAACAGTTGGTGAAGTGTAAACTGGAGTCAAAGAATTCGTAAAATTAGAAATTAGCAAATTTGGTAGTATAGAGACCAAATACCAAGACATTTTAATTCTAAGTAGAATTACAGTTACCCCCACTTTTAAAATTATTGAAAATGTGTTTAGATGTGTTTAAATTCAAAATTAGACAAAAATTCCAATTAAAAATTGATGAAGTTTATATTCTCTGAAAATTGAGCCTACAAATTTTAGTTTCCAACATTTGCTCGACTTACGAAAAGCTGTTGAAACATTTAATATTTTATTATTTGTATTGTTATATTAGATAGTGACCTGTTATGTTATATAACAATACAAATAACATCTTAAAATCGGTATGGACCCGAAATAAATCAATTTAAAAATGGCCTTAGAGAAACAACCACCTTAAATTCCTCTATAACACCAATTACAATAACACACGTCTGGAAAGAAGACCACCGCATACAATGGGATAACATATTAATAGTAGCTAAGCAGAAAAACAGTTTCCGTGGGTGCATAGAAGCACGCCTGATAACGGGAGTAGATCAGGAAATTCCGAAACATTGTATGAAAAAAACTCAGACAGTGACAAACGTCTGCTAAACAATAGATTTAATATTTTATATGAAAAATACCTTCCATATTTTTTTTATTTAATTGCCATAGGAATACTCAAAAGAAGCTCTCATCATATCTCAAGCTGAATTTACTAAAAGTAACCGCATTAATACTGCATAAATATTGTACAAAAAATATAAAAAAGGGGGTTTCATCAAACATAACAAAGTTTTACAGACTATTTTTCGATAGTATACAGGTCATAGTACATCATAGCCTTTCTATTCCTTTCCACTAGAATAATTATAAATTTGTTCCACTCATCTTAATACTGAGACAAAATTGTCTTTCTTAATATTTCTCTAAAACGTTGAAGCATTTTTGTTTTTCACATTTGTTATCATGGAAAAACATATTTTTAATTTGCTTCGTTCATGTGGCTATGTAAGGAAACTTTAACAAAACTTATTTCCAACATAATTTATACTTCTATTACTTTTCCCGTCACTTCCGAAACTTTTGAAGTGCTTAATGGCTGAAAATATCACGAATTGATACAAGCTCCATAATGCTAGTAAACAACCTTGGTAATTACTCGACTATTATTGCAGCCAACAGCCGATTCAAAAACAGAATTTCTGCAAGGATATAAGAACCGCTCTGCCTGACAGTGAATAAATATCAGTGGAAAATCAAATATAATACATAAATATATGCGAAAGCAAACTCTAGTAACCAATTTAGGGAATAAAGTGATTGTGTTTGTCGATCTCAGTTTCTTTATATAAATGCAAATAAATTTATTCAACACAAACTTTTGCTTATAAATGTGTGAAGGTGAATAAGCATAATAGTTAATGGGTTGAAATACTTGAACTACTTTTATATAACGTGACATTAGCATTTACTGAATTATTCTATCTCCAAACATTAACATTCATTATTGCTGAGCTCCCTGTCACTGTTCATGCAAAAGGCACTCACCGGCAGGTATGCACGTTATTAGCAAAATAACTATGTTAACATTTAAGCAGCACAGATGCATCCCGGATGAGTGGCCCTTTATTTAACAATATTCTTAATACTTTATAAAAAAAAAAAATAATTGAAGCCATGTGAACTGTTGAAGGTATATGAACTTTCGACCAATCTACCGCACTTTAGACCAAACCGACACATCCAGCCAATATCACATTTTTACTGTTTTGCAGTACAGACTATAATGAAAAACGAGAGAGCTTAATGGGAAACATTATCTTTCTTTTACAGACCCCAAAGTCGCTTTTGATATAGTCTCAAGGGAGCAACGCTTGAGAGTAGCACATAGAAGCACAAGTATAAGAAAAGGTGTGAATGAAACTGCGTGTAAAACAAGGTGCAAACTATGTAAATAAGATGACCACATGAGGCGATACACATGGCCGCAATAAATATAAGTGTAAGAAATGAAGATCAATTCATTGGCGAGTAAGGTAATAACAACGGCATGTAAAGAGCAACCAGAGAAACTTACGATTTGTTGTCAGGAAGGGGAGATAGCAGATGAATACGGATATTTAGATACAATCACATGCAGTAAAGGAACAAATGACTGGAATAAAGAAAGCAATAAACGCCTACCTCCAAATGAATAACATGATAAACAGGGAAAAAATTCAAAACAACATGAACTATAGTGATGCAGGGATCATAAAGGGGTCTAAGAAAATGTAACGAACCAATTTATCAAAACACAGTTGATCGAACGTAACTGTCTATTGAAACCAGAATTTATCAAAACCAGCATTTACTGAAACACAATTGATCGAATCAGTTTACTGAATATTGAATATTGCTATTGATTATTTATCTATATTATTACAAAGCTTAATCAGAAGATTCCATGGGAAGATATTTTTTTATTTAAACCCAGGTTGAATTTAGCTACCCCAGAACTCCTTCTAGAGCAATCTAGAGGTGTATCTGAGTCGAATTTATATCCTAAAGGCCGTTTTGGGTAGACTTTAAAACAAAATTAAGCCCAAAATAAGCGTGAATAAAATTGATACAAAAAACTTCAGCAGAAAGCAAGAAGCAAGGTAAATTGTGGTTTCGATCGATTTCTGGTACACCATCAGAAAGCTAGGTAACGGTAAAGAAGCACAAAGGGCGAATGCGATGGGCATAAATATTTTTTTTGCGAAAAATAGTTAATAAAACAAAGGAAAAAGAGTTATCTATCAATACCATAATTGAATAACAAGTACAACAAATGCCGCTAAATGAAAAAAAGTGGCAGCTAGACTGGTATGGATATGGATATATCCTCATAATAACTGCAAAACGAGACTTAGGAGAACAACAAGAAAAGGTAGACCCGGATTGATATGGTTAAAAGGAATACACATAATGGCAGCACAAAAGAGAACTGAACGGGTTGATCAGAAACTCAAGTAAGTAGAAAAAATTAATTGAGGCAACTAAGCTAAGGGTTTTTGTGTTTGTGATGTGAGGGTACCGTTTCGTAAATGTAGCTATTTGGTGAAGCCTTACCGTGCAGTTCTGGCAAATTAACGACGATTGTCAGATCTACCTAGCTTCCTTAAATTGCAGGCTACTAAGTTTGGATTTTTGAAGTACCGTGGAAATTCCATATCAATCTCAGATTGCATTTAAACGAACCACTATTGTTCATCGTTGCCTTGTATTGCAGCCATCCCCGCATATCAATACATTTCTAAAGAAACTTTTTTTATCACTTTGAAGAAGTTTCTCTTACACTGCGTGTAGAACCATGTCGTCGATATACGGGAGAACTTCGCTATTGTGTTTACGGAGCCCGCCTTCATTGTTCAACTTTGGCGGCCGGTCAAGATTTTGTAAGATGACCGGAGTTTGGTACTACCCTTGGTTTTCGCCCTTTGCCGCTGATTGAATTACAATTTATGTGTATTATATTATGTTTCACATGTACTTGTGTGCCAATAATTTCAAATTCACTAAAATATTATTTTATAAATCTCTTTAAGCAAATAAACTGTACGTTGTGAAGTAAGTTTTGAAAAATATTCTCGTTTGTAATGCAGTGACGCCTTCAGCGCTCTGCGCCGAGTATATAAATATCGCTTTTGTGATACTTATTTTGCAGACATCTGCTGAGCTTTGTTATTACGTGAAGTCGTGATGAGCAGGTAGAAGTTCCTTAAAAGCCATTATTTATTGCAGTTTTGACCTTCGAGTTGGATTTGGAGCCCGTTTAAAAGGGTATATTATAAATTTCATCTTAATAGGGTCTATAGAACTTGCTATATAATTTTCACTTGTAAAGCGCAGTACAGTTCCTCATATTTTAAGATCAAGTATATACTTTTAGAAATGCAAAAATAAAGGTAAGGTGCAAATCTCGAAGTTGAACGCCGTATAGTATTGCCGATCACCTAGGAGGTTTTTTATTGTCGAACTAGTTCTTTAAATGTTGACAACGACATTAAGATCTTATGACACAGAAAGCAATAGATTTTTTAATGAAACACAGTTAGTTTGCAACCAGCAAAACCCAATCAAAAGAGAGATAAACGAATGCAACAATAAAACGTGCAATGCCAAATGGAGGTTTTATTCTATTTCTCCAAAAGCGGCCGGGCTTAGCTCTAATAATGCATTTAATCAATGCTAAAGCTGGGGAATGCAGCCGCTTAAAACGAATATGGCGAATGCACTTTTTGCCCTGGTGCACATTCCGCAACGGTAATATATTCGTCGCACAAAGGCGATAATAACAGCTTTCCAGCGAATTCGTTAGTAGTAAATTCAGCCCAATAAGCACACAATGGATAATCCCAATCTAGAACTATACGTGCTTAAGTTCTTAACTACATTATTTCCAGGACGATTCGTTGGTACGATGCCTTTTTGCCCAGAACCGTAACGAACGACCCCAAGAAGGCGAACAAGCGCTACTGCTAGTTTCTAGTTGAGATTTGCATCGTCGCGCGTCGTCGGTTTGTTATGAGCTCCATTGCGTGGATAATGTTTGCCTGGTGCACCAGCTACATTCGAATTATTATGGAAATGTCAGTGCAGATGTGGATTACCCTTCAGAACGAATACGTGCGATTTATTGGATTTTCTGTGCTACTGCGAAACTAGCAGCGACATCCTTCAGCCGCTAATTTGCGAGCTGCAGTCTGGCGTCCCTCGGGTTTAACCTGCTCTTAACGCAAATTATCAGACGATGGATAGCGTCTAATCAAACACATCGCCCGCTAATCAATCATCGTCGGGTTTCAGGCCCTTCGACAGCGAATTTTCAGCCGGCCGCTGGAATCAATAAGTTTGTTTGTTGACACAAATCACCGATGAAAGTTAACGTCAGATCAAACATTTTTCGTTCGCGCCTAATGACAGGCCGGATTTAGTATTAGGTTTTACTTAATCATCTTCTCGTGGGGTTTTCACATCAGTGGCGTAACTTCAAATTTTGGGCCCGGGGCCCGTGATCTTCACCGGGCCCCTTAATTGCCAAGTGTAAGTCCTATTCTTGCCGAAGCATTTTTGGTTATTATTTTGCAATTATTTTTTTTAAATTCATAAACAGAAACATCAAAGCAAAATGAATAATAGCGAGATACGCGTTTTTAATTGAAAATAATAATAATAAATATAAATCCTGTAAGCATAAGCACTAAAGAAACAAACAAAGACATAATTATATACCGATCACACCGGACTTGCAACGTTGCAAGACCTGTATGTAAGACCGTGACCGAAAATGCCCTGTTAGCACTATTTATTAGGTACCTGTATTATTAATTAATTAGGGTATTGGGTATCAATTAATCTGAGATGACTGCGAAGTACGTGCACGTGCAAGACGTGGTGCATCGGGTGTACAGAAATTATTTTATTTTAAATTTATACCAAACATAACTTTTTGACATGTTTTAGATTTCTCCGAGGGTTTCTTGTGTTTTTCCCGGACTCATTGAAACTTTATACGGGACCGAGATTGGACCTGCCGGGCTTTAAACTACAGGAGGCCCGTTGGGCCCCCTGAAGTTCAGGGCCCGGGGGCCGCTGCCCCCTTTGCCCCCTCGGTAGTTACGCCACTGTTTCACATAATGGCACGCGCGTAATGAATCTCGATTTCCAGGGTAAACTCCCGAAACTAGCGGCTTTTCTATGTATGGAATGCAAATGATATTCAGAAATGTATATCTAATGCTGAATAGGAACCCGGTGTCAAGCTGATTATCTCCAACTATGGCGTCAGCAGAAATCCGACTTGTAGCAAAAGTCTACTTGTTTACACAACTCTCCGTAAAGTCTACTGTTTAAGTGTATACTATCTGATTAAGCGAGTTACAAACTTGAGTAAGTTTAGAATGAGTCGTATTATCACTTTCACATGGCATTCCACTAGTAGATTGAAAACTGAATATTGGATATATAATTTTCATAAATATACAGCGTTTAACGATGCACAAACAACACCACTTATCACTTATTATACACCAGATATATTTAGCTACAGATAAATGATATAATTCTATTAATTAAGGTAATAAGAATACAATATCTTTGTATTCTTAAGGTCTAGTAAAAAATTGCGAACGAGAAATAAAATATTGTTGCTAATGTTGTTATTATATTAGATTTTAAATAACACATTTTTGTTTAGATTAATTTATGTAAAAATTAGTGCTCAGTTAAATTATTTACTTTTGAGTTTATTTCTTTTACTAACTCCGGTAGACATTTACTCTTAAATCAGATTAGGTTCACGCTTTATAAAGTATAAATAATTATTTTAATTTTTTAATATTTACTATCGTCTTGATTATTAAATTATTATATTTCATGATTAATTGGTAATTATATCAAATGACAACTCTATAACTGTCAAAGTCAAATTATTCACATGAAAGGTTATCTAAACTCATATTTTTTACAATTAATATTGTTTTAAATGTTGATAATGGTAAGTATGTCCTGTAAATATCTTATTGGCTCACTATTGAAACTTATTTCTGTTTTTTACATATACCTATAATTAATTTAACTTAAGTGCTCCGATCAGATGTTCCCGTCCAATGAAGCACATGCTGTCTGCTTATTCCAGTGTCCAGGTATGGCCAGGTACGTAATGCTCCTATTAACCGTGTATAACAGCCGCTGTTACTAATTGCTTCACTTGTAGTTCCAACAAAGATCCCAGATCTGTAACTTACTGCTTTGCAGGTTCCGCCTTACTTAAATCTGAATGGAATACGGATGCAGATTCTAACATCAACACAAGAAAACAGCCTTCCTCCAACAGCAATTCCAATGCATTATGCATTATGCATCCAAATCCAACTCAGGTGTAGATGTGTTCACCCGGTAGTGGCCCCAATGCAGCTCATCCAAATCAAACCGGCTACTTCAGACCAACCACCAAGGGTAATTCCAATGCAATACGCATCCAAATCCAACTCCGGTGTAGTTGTGTTTACCCGGTAATAATTCCAATGCAGCACATCCAATCCTCCGTAGATTTCACCAGTCCATAAAAACTATTTTGCTAATCGTAGCTGTTCACTTTCTTCTTGTAATACCATCATTTTTATTTCCTATCCAGTAGAACATTGATAACTTTATTGATATTATAGTTTGTTTGAAATTTATTATTTTCCATTCATTTATTATTATTTTAGTCACTTATACCCTTTCATACAATTTCAATAAGAAAATCCATTTTAATAAGGTTTTTATTTTCAAATTTTGCTTTATACCAAATCTTACATGTAATTCTTTAGAATAAAAAATTTGTTGTTATTTCTTAATTAAAATTCACCATAGTAATGTCTATTCATACATCTTTTAAACTAACTCTCCTGGATTAATTTACATTACATTTCATTTATATTAATTTGACATTTTATATCACTTTTTAAATATTCATTCAGCTTATACCTTGCATAGTTTATTCTAATTGTTATCGAATTTCAATTATGAATTGTTCTCTGATACTATCAAATAACCATCTTTACTACTCGAATATAATATATCGAATTATCCAATAACCGACATTCTGATATACAGTGGACCAGAGACTATATCTAAATATGTCCAGTTACATACTGTGCTACTACATGCGGATTAAATATTTAGGGTTATTTGACATGAAAACTTTTTTTACTTCGGCACAACCTACCGAAGTATTGTTTTCAACTCCGATTATTTTTACAAATTTAGAATTTTTGTGGCAACCGCTCAATCAATTGCGAATCCAAAATTATGTAAAAGGTCTCATTAGACTATATAATTTTTGTGAACACAATATCCGCTTTGGAGTAAAGGGAAAGTTGGAAAAAAGTGTATGTCGTTTCAAATGGCTGTAACCACCAGCACGAAACCAACATCACCTATCAGGATTATTCTGTGACATTTTGGGTGGCATATTAATGCATAGAACTGAAAAGCTTTTGGTAGAGGCCGGTAATTTTTATCTTTGTATGTAATTGTTGATTTTTATTCGCGTTACCAGTAGACGTTAAGTAGTTGCCTAGCTATGCTGTCAGATTGGTGTAATGACAACAGTCGTGTCAAGTCTGAGGTCACGAGTTCGAATCTTGGTCCGGGAATATTTTTTATTAATTGTTGAAAGATGCGGATAGAAGTTTTTATCTCTGTATATGTTATAGGCAACTTGTATAAATCAGCCCTTTTATATAACGGCTAGACATTTGATGCAATTTCGTAAATTGCTTTAAATGCATGTTCATTTTTCTAATGTTTCTCGACAAAATCGTTGTCATTATATAGAACGCATAGACATTTTATATAATGACTGTACGATTGCAGGCAATATGATAAGTTTGAAGTTGGAGGTTACGTTAAATAAACCGCTATCGCTGATTTTCACAACAGAATGTGTGTCGTTTTTGTTTATGTTAGTTGCAGCCTTTGATCGTGTTTGTTATAAATACTTTTCTCGTGTTTTAATTTAGTGTGTGTATATGTGTAAGTTTTAAATATAATTACATATTCATTTTGTAGTTTTTTGTTACTAGTTAGGTTTTCCGTCAGTTTTGACACAGACTGACGCAAAACCTAACCTGCTAATCTCAAATTTGACATAGGCTTGCAGTGCCACCAACATAAAATGGCGCCAAAATAATGAACATTCAAAAACGTTCGATCATTTGTGAAGCCACTGTATGTCCAGAATACAGTGACATGTACTGAAATATGTTCATGCTCAGCGAGATCTGCCATGTGTGAGAATGCTAGAGAGCCTCATGCTGTAGACTATAACGAAAATGATGTTGCAGACGAGGAACTTACTCTGCTTTAATGTTTTTCTAATAAGAATAAAATAACTTACTCACCAAATAACCCACCTCCTCATTCCCAATCGCTAATCCTCGACAGCATAAGGAGCAAACTGAGACCACTCTCAATACTCAATCACAAAATTGCACACGGGATGTAATTACCACATCCAGTAAATATATGTATTGATTGTTACAGTGCCCTCAAAATATTATTTTGGTTTTCACCCATTTTATAGTATTCACCTGTTAGCCGTCTAAAATCTCAGGCATGGAATTCTCATCTGACGTTTCATTGAACTTAATTTTTGGCGTTTTCTCCGAGAAACCTACTTTGGTATCCTCCATTTGTACATCTGTTGGCAACGCATCACACACTGGAAAAAACCATATCACCTGGTATCACTGAACCGAATTATTTTTTAAACAACTTTTTCAATGGTAGCAGTTTCGATAGCATTGATTGTTTGTGAGGAAACATTAATAACCAGGAAAGTACTATATGATAAGTAAAGACTGAAGACTATTCAGATAAGATCAAAATAAAGAAAAGGTCAAAGGATCTGGGAGACCATTCAATTCACCTGTCATCTGTCAAAAAGTAACCAATGAAAATCCAGAATTCTGACGTTTCTTGACCAATAAAAAAAATATCAGTGGATATATCTTCCTAGAAGGTATTCAAGCGGTTATTTTTAACAAATGCGATTTTTATTAGTAAAAGTCAATATTAGTGTTCTGTTACTATAGAAATTGCGTAGTTCTTTGCTAGATTTACTGAAAACTAATTTGAAAAAGTAGTTTGGTTCATTAAATAGTCCCTCGAATACCATTCTTAGTCAAAGTTAAGTAGATTAGAGTTATCTTGTATAATTTCGATTATACTAGAGTAACTTCACTAGATGACGCAATACATAACTTTTGTCAACTTGATGTTGTTTTCATCGAGATGACTTTCAGCTAATACAAATAAATCGAGTTGTCAATAAAATATTTATTTGTTCCTAATATTGAAATTTACTCAAAAAATTATCAAATCGAATACAATGCGTACTCACGAACAGGTTATACGTCTCAAACTTCCTGCACAATAACAAATCGTGTCTGGTTGACAGATTAATTCTCCCGCTGACGCGGTCGGATTATTTAACCTGTCAAACTGATAATCTTTTATTATTGTGCAACAAGTTATCGACATATAACCTGACAATATCGAAGTACTTATAGTATTACTTCTGATTATATCTAATATATTTAAAAAATAGAAATCAATTTGACTCTCAACTTGTGAAAAAATGAAGAGTGACAAGTCGCTCAGGTATACACAACAATGAAAAACGGTTTCTCTGCACAAAAATGCAATTTCGGTGAAGCCCTCAATTTACAAAGAAAGCATATGAGAAATACTTGTGTATAAAGTAATTCCAAGTAGAAAAATGTATGTTTTTTGTAGAGATAGAAATAAAGTGCTTTGAGAGCTCCCTCGCCTTTCTTGTTGAACACTTAGCTAAATATAGTACAAACAGTATTATAACAGAGATGTTTAGCAAGTTTCTCAAGACGATAAATATCTTATATGAGAAAGGTATTTTCCTAGAACCCAGGTAATAGATCAGTTGACGCCAATGTAAGGCCTAATAATATTTCAGCACTTTAAAAGTAAAATTTAAAGTTCCTACAGTGGGCTCTTATATAACAGTACTTACAGGATAAATTGTAGATCTACCTGATATCATCGAAAAGTCTGGGTTACCAGTAACCATATACCTAATAATAGTAATAATAATGGCTAGTATAAAAGAAATCTTAAAGGGTTTTCTTTCAATGCGAGCAGGTATATTTAGTCACAGATATACTACAACCAAAATTTTGTTTAATTTACTTTAAAGGAGCAGCTCCTACGTTTAACATAGGAACGAGAAGGAAATGATGAAGACATACAGGTATTTCCGTTATTAGTTAGTTACTATAATATTGATTATAGATGTTTTAAGAATACCATAGGTTTTAATATATCAATTAATTTCGTATGTAAAGGCAATTTTGTAATTGAACGTATTTTGAAGACATTTCTTTCCTTTCGAAAATTTCCCGTACGCAGTTTTAGGCTGCAGCCGGTTTGACTTCTATTTTCTTTTTCGAACTTCTTGAAAGTCATACGTTTACCACCGAAACTACAAGACGTTTTTGCACGTTGCTTCTTCTGGCGACGCTTTGCAAGTGGATCTTATTTCTTTGGGCAGGTTTGATCGTACTAGTGTGGTGAATCGCTGCACCCATTCGTATACTTCAGGATTTAATATTATTTTGGAGGTTAAGTACTATTCGGGCATCGGGAACAGTCTCAGGTATGGTTTGGTTATCTTCGCTTTGACGTGGTCTAGCTCTCAGTAGAATGTATCTTCTTTCCTGTTCGCCACGTCCTTTATTTTTTTTTCGATATATTTACGGGTGATCTAGAGATTCGACGTGCTACTGGTACAAAATTCATGAATATTTAAAGTGGCTTCATGTTGCTATTCTGTCTTCCCGTTGGACTGCAGATTGGGCGTTAAGAAAAGTCGTAAAATTCATCCTGACAAGCTCTCCTGGATTTGCCAGCACGTGTCACAGCTATTGAGGTCAGGTTTGTCATTCATTCAAACTTTTCGCGCACCTGGCGTAGCATCTCATGCTTCCCACTACGAGTAAAATTCATGACTTATGCAATCGCGTTCATCATGGAGATTATTTATCATAAGTCTTAAATATTAGTTAAAACTTTTGTAAACGGTAAGCGAACATCAGTTGATTACAAATTTAGTTTGATTGTAACTCTGAATAGATTAAATCATCTGTGGTTTAGCAGATGGCATTGGTATTATTAATTTTTTGATTTTATGCTGTTCTTTATATTTGTTAGGAACAGTAAATGGATACTTTTGCTGACAGACGGGCGTTGCCCGTTGATTACGCTAACAACTGGGTTTCTTTAACACGATAATTTATTCTTCTTAACATAGAATTTCGGCTTAGACCGCGTCTTATTTGTATATGAACACCCAGCATTTTCTGACTTAATGTGCCTTGCACCTTGTGAAGTCGAGCAAAAACCCGCGCGATGGTCATGCTCTTTGGTGGCTCGTGTTGTTTGAGTATCTTGAGAACGAGGCCGTTTTGCTAAGAATAATTCGAGTAACCGCGAAAGCCTCACACAGTACGATAGCTTATACCATATCTATATGTGCGGTCGTTTAGAGAAGCCTCGTCGTGAGAGCAATACGTGGATGATGTTATTAAATATATCTTTTCTAATGCCTGACAAAGCACATTTCAATCAGGGTTTTTTTTAATTTCACTAGATCGATGCCATGTTACTTGTGTAGTCCGTATACTATTTTGTCGTGTACTACTCATGTATCATAGTTGCTCTTTCCTAAACATTTACGTAACTTGTGTTTCAGTGAAACAAGGTCGTTGTTGTGAATAAAGGTATTGCCAGTGCTTCACAATAGCCGTTCTCATTTCCTAAGATAATTATTAATTCAGTGTAGGATATCTTGCGTCGCAGCTCGACTACTCCATGTGGTTCAGTGGAAACTGTCACAGTAAGCTGTTGAACCTGGCGCACTTTACTATTGGTTTGTTACTGCTTATGACAATTAGATAAGATCGTTACACACCATTGTATGCATACACCTCTCTTCGGCATTATGTTTTGAGATGGTAATTTCGAATATTAACAAGTTATAACGTTAGTAGTTGGCATTTTCCTTTATTGTTACATATTACCTTAAATTTATGCAGCAAATAGTTTATATTTACCCTGAAACTTAATGCAAAACCATTTGAACAGCACACTAAAACATTGGTTCTAGAACCCTAAAGCTTTAACCAAAAAACCATTTCAAGCACAAACTGTGGCAGGAGAAAATACTACTACTAATACTATTATTAAAAGAGAAAAGGTTTGTATGAAACTAACAACTAATTTTAAAAATGGATACCTAATAAGCCTTCTACCAGCAACAACATACGCAACAAACCGTTGCAAAATAAGGTCCAAAACGAATGTAACAAATGTAATACCACACATATTCATTAAAGGACATAACAAAATACTATAACTTGTGGTAACAGTAATTTTTACCATCTGCTATTTTGTGATGTGGAGAAGTATTTGTTTAGCTCAACAGAGAGATGTTTAAAAATGTGATTACTAGCAGTTCCATTCTATCTGCACATCTCCAATTTGCGAAAACATTCAGATGTGTTTGTCAAAACTGATCAACGGAACCCGGCAAAAACGAGCTCCATTTAAATTCGTAATTAGGGGAAATAGAGCGAAAAATATGATCAAAGTACAACAATAGCGGTGCTTAAATGGAATAACGAATTTGCGGCGAACCTTGACCCATTTTCAGACCGACGTGCTGGCAATTCTGCAAATTTGCTGCAGAATTGAGTTGTGGCTGTTTTTGTCGGTTTGCTAGTGTTGCAATTAACATCCAGAACAGCAGGATTACAGTCGCTTTCACTGGCTGATTCTACGAGCCAAAGAAAACAAGATAAACTTCATGTACAATTGAAAATTAACCTACTAATTTTGATATATGTACAGCTTTAGTAGAATACCATTCATGCAAACATCAAAGGTTTCATTGTTAGCATACGCATTCACATTATCAACCAGTTTTACTTCGTTTATTTGGATTGGCTGTAATTGAGAATACTAAATGATAAAACTAATTATTATTTTGCTTAAATGTTGTATAAAAGCTTTGAGAACTGAACAGGAAGAATTTTCAACAAAGTTGTGCCTTTATAGCCAGCAATAATCTAACATAAACTGTTGCTATCTCTAAAGTCCGATAGCTGAACTACGACTTTACAGAATTCAAATAAAGTTAGAAACTGAGTTGTAAACTGAAAACTTTTACAGCTTTATGACATCATCTCTTGTAACATTGTAAACAGCAACTTCAGATTCTACACGAAAATTTTATGAGAATATGTAGATATTACATATTATTAACCGTTATCTAATATTCTCTTATCAAGAGGTTAAATTATAATTAAATATAATATGTATTTTATAAAATTCCAGTGGTAATGCTATTTTATTTTACATTGTGCCTGCCGATTTTAACATTAGAACTGCACACGCCCTGATTGGACTAGCAATTTGACTTTGCCATTTGCAACGAACGCCAGAGATCAGACGTGTGCAGTTGCTGCTGAAACTAATACATAATTTAGGTGTGGTAAAGTTACTAACGCTAAGTTACTTAACGAGTTTTATATTAGATGCAGCTGTTGTCCAAGAATATAAGTGGTTTCATTGATTCTTCCAACTTTTATCTTATTTTACTTACTTCGTATACATCAATTATTCTACAAGAGTCAATTCGCGTCTCTCTGAACTGAGAACCGACCATATATTTGTTTAGTTCCAAATTACTATCAGATAAACAAAGACAAAAAGTTCAACAAGCAAATAGTATATGGGGGTTTATTGCAAGTACAATATGATTTGACTGATTAAGAGCGCTCTGTATCAATTAGGTGAAGTATAAAGTCCCATTTAAAATGAGTATACCAGTTTGTATTGAAAAGCTATTAAATAGAATGGACCACATATTCCGTTTACCCGGCAAGGTATGATCGCACAAACGCAATCATAAAAAAGGTACAGGTGAAACACATTCGAAATGACACACATTTTCGGTATGGACCAAATATTCTTTGAAAGTTACGAATATATAACATAAATTTAAGAAGGCGTCGAATGTGCAGGGAAAGTTGGAAAAATCTGATTTCAACTTAAAGTTGAAGGATACTTTGGCTGTAAGAGAGGATTTAATATAAGCGATTCAATCTCACTCAAAAGCTTGCACATTTATTGACCAGAAGCAACATGAGCAAATTTTATTTTTAGGCGTCGCCAACTTGGTACCAGCTTTCTACTCCAACTACAAGAACATATTCTAACATGTAATATGCTGCTAACCACCTTGTATAGGTTTGCGAGTTTCCTAGTAAAGGAGTATCTTAGGAGACACAAAGAATAAAATAATGTCGTCAATTCCAATTAATGTTAGCATTCTAGCTACCACGTGTATCTTTTGTTTGTACACATCTAGGGGTTTCAAAATCGTCACGTGTATACTACGATGTATATGTGCAGTTTCGTATATTTTACCACGTGTACACTGGAGTCGTACATGTATTTTGATGGGATATCGGTAGGTGTGGCGTCGAGAAACATTAAGTTAGGGCAGGTAAAAAAAAAATTATATTCTTGTTTTATAAGTCTTGCATAAAGAAAGCATTTTCTGACACTTAGAATCGCCACACACTGGAGCTTGGCGAGAAATTTCTTTATTACATTGAAGAAGCTTTTCCTACAATCGTCAAAGAAGGTGACATTTACTCATCTAATCTGGAAAATATTTGTTATGTGTATACCTAGGCCGCGAAATAACTGTTTAGCATACCGAGGAATGTTTGGCGAGCGAAACGAAATCAAGTCCGCCAAATTATTCCGAGAAAGCTAAACAATTCGCGGACGCGTTATGCACAGCATTTTTTGAGCAAACGCAATGCATATTTTAATCGCGGCCGTTGATAATAATAACGACGCAAAATAGTAACGGCCGCGAAATAGTAACGCCCGAGAAAACGAATTTTGCAGGCATAATAATTAGGTCCTCAAAAATCAACTTATTAGCACGGCTGCAAAAAACATTATTTGCTTTACGTTATCATTGGCGATGTGAAAAAAAAATTCGTACACTGGGGTGCAAATAAATATTTTCGCACATTGGGGTGCGAAGCAATATCGATATTCTTGTTTAGCGGTAGTAGGAAAAATGTTTGGATTCTGTGGGCAAATGAGTGTTCTGTGGGGCATTCGAATTACTTTTTTGCCTCGACCTAATAGTCTTGGCTAAAAGTGTCATTCCCATGCACAACGAAAAGCACTCATTTCGAGCACTTAACACAAAAATATCTATTAAACAGTATAGAAGCATGCAACGAACAGAAAACCTAGCGCTGATAAGCAAACATCATCAACAAAATACCCTTTCATAATTCAAACAGAGTAAGGTATGAATTAAGAATTATAATTTCTTCGTTGAAATGTTACGCTTGCTGTAGAAACGGTATAAGCGCAGGAAGCTCTCAGCAATGATATTTGCAAATTGCACATCACGTGTATACTCTTACAGGCGCAATTATAAGTACGACATAAAACAGGTTACCACACTATTGTGATAGTTTTTAAAACGACAAGTCGGCAAATTCAAACGCCGTTCGCCCCACCAAAGTTACGATGTTCCTGTAACAAGATTTTGCCAGCTACACTCGCCTGGACGGGCGTGGTTCACTTCGACATTCATTAATTAGGCCGAAGATGTAAAAAATTAGATAGATGTTAGTAGGTTTGGACGCCGCCGGCTTTGATTTGTCCTCAAAACAAAAGAAAAGGGAAAATTGTCCCTTGAAGCCGTAACTGAGGACAATCACTTTGGTTTATTGCCAGTGCTCCTGTGCGATGGTCAGCGTCCAGCTACGTCGGACTTACTTTGATTAAATCCCTTGCAGCCGCTAAACTCCTTTACACATGAACAAATATCATGATCGAAAAGCATGGTCTAATTTAATTTAAGTATATTGATTGTGAATCTAAGTATGTAGAATTAACACAACTAAACCGTACTAAAATGTTATTCCTATTACCTATACGATATCATAGTATTGTTACACACTGCTAAACGTAATTATCAACTAATTATCAAGTTATCGGTTACTGAATGCAACTAAAGTTTACGACTAAATTACGGCGTTAAATCAGGTTCTCAACAAGCGCCAGTTTGTAAATTAGCTGACTACAGCCACAGTGTCAGCGCTTAAAATTCTTCTTCTTCTTCTCAACCTTCCTCAGTCCATTTGTGGACATAGGCCTCCTTATCATCATTCCCCCTCGTACTATTCTGCGCTATGTTCTTTGAGTTGAAACCGCCCTTTTTCTTCATATCATCCGACCAACACGTTTGAGGTCTTCCAGTATGTCTTTTCTGCTTAAAATTAGGGAAACATAATACTTGTAAGACCTTAACAGCTGCTCTGCGCGTGTCCGATGGTATTCCTGGGGCTGGAGCACATCCAACTGCCGGCTGGGTGGCTTTGGAATACTTATTAGATGCGGGGTGAAGACTTCATCAATTAAGGGTGTCCTTGCCAAGGGTAACGCTAGTAAATCCCCAGAGGGAATACTGCAAGGCCTAATAACAAATCTGAACTCTCGGCAACCGCACTTCCTCAACTAAAGGCTGGTACAATGGGAGCCTTTCATTGAATCCGCATAAACGACTTGGAGATTGCATCTTCCGATATAAAACTCCCGGGGCAAAAAAACTTAGCGTCTGCAATAACTGACACCCCGGCGTAATGACAACTTGTCGCAACATGAGAAAGGGCGGAAAATCAACTGCACTAGCTAACACGAATGCTACTTTAAGAGTCCAGAAACTACAGGATCTTAACTTAACGGCCCTGTCTATTATCAGAATTTTCATAATATTATTTGTTTAAACAAGACTGTCTGGTGCCACGACCCTACATAGCTAGTTTGTCGTAGCAGAGAGAGTGTTCTAACGCTCATCAAGCTATTGATCTTGATTCATTCTAGGAACTCTTCCATTTATCGGTAATCTGTTGAAAGCTGTTTTTGTTTTTTAAACCTCTTTCTCTATCTATCATGCAATTTTTGTTTCAGTTATTGTTATTGCTCCTTAGGTAAGTAATATTGAGTTTTTCCAGTGTCTTCTAGATTCTTCTTTCTTTCTGTTTTCCATTCTTTTGTAATTCTATTTAGCTAAACGGCTCTTAGTCTTATTTTCCAAGAATTAAAAACCTTTTGAATTCCACTCTTCATTTAAAATTCTCCAATGACCTTCAACAGTTGATGGATGTCCTTTTAAAAAAACTCTGTTTTAAGTACTCGAAGCCATAAAAATCTAGCGGGCTGGCCTCTGAAGACACTACAGGTATCTCAGAAGTTGAAATAATTGTGATACTCAATTTAGTTTTAAGTCCACCGCATATGGTGTAGCTCTTGTTGTTGTGTGTGATGACGTTTCTCCCGGGTATAGTTTTGGGATTTCTTTTTATACTAAGGGTATTAGGTATGAACTAATACATTTTTTTGTCTAACCTTTATATTTCACGGCACTTTTATAAACGGTAACACTACGTCCTGATGTAGCAACAATAACCGTAACTTGCTTGCCAAACCTTTCACGTTTGAAGCGCCCATACGAGTCAGGCACCTGTTCTCCCCTTTTTGTATAATAAATTCGAGGTATTCCGTTACATGAACATGATTTCGATGAAGAGTTTGTTAAATCTGCTCTAATTATACGACCAACAGTTCGCTGGGGCGTATAAAGCTTTTTAGCAATTTTATTTTGACTGGGTGGATTTTCTTTTGATGTTAAAATATCAACTTTTTTATCACTCCCGTATTCTACGCGTATATGATTTTTGGGATTTTTCTTAGCCATTTACTAAAGCAGTGCGTTTGATCACGATGCTTTAATATGTTATAAATTGACGTACCTGTAATGCAAATTCCACGAGTCTTTTTTTATTTTTTATGAGAGGAACCTTCTTCAGAAAGCAATTTCACCAAAGTTTCAACTTTCCAGAAAACTCAATGGTAAGAGAGGCATTTATTGGCGAGGTTATTCGCATTCTGCTAGATCTCCAGTAAAATAGGTTAAGTTCTCCTAGTTAATTTTCAGTTTAATGAAAATGGAAGTAGATTTGTCTTCCGAAGCATTCATGTTCTAATATTTTTCATTTTGCAGTGTGGCGATATACCCAAAAAATAGCATGACTTCTGAACACTGCTCTGTCTTCCTTTCTTTCTTATAACTTGTTCTCGTTGCTTCCCACTTTTTCTGAGGGTTTTCCTTTTCCTCCCACAATCTTGCTTTTCGATAAGGAGCTGGTTTTAAGACAGCTATTCTATTTTTCTACTGTTTCCTTCCATTTTTCCTATCACATTTTTCACTGTCTATTTCTCCCATTTTTGCTACTTCGGTGTATAGCCGTTTTATTTCTCTTCTGATTCTTTCTTTCATCGTTCCCTGCATCTAAATTTGAGTTGGTGGTTTTTAAATCTTGTGTCTTCTCGTTATTTGCTTCTAACGTATGCATTGATTCTTCCAACTTTTATCTTATTTTAGTTATTTCGTGTACATCAAATATTCTACAAGAGTCTAAACGCGTCTTTCTAAACTGAAAACTGACAATATGTTGCTTTAGTTCCAAATTAATAGCAGATAAACAAACACAAACGGTTCAAAGAACGAATAGTATATGGGAGTTTTTTGCAAGTACAATACGATTGACTAATTAAAAGGGCTCGGTATCAATTAAGTGAAGAGTCATTTAAAATTAGCATACCAGTTCGTATTGAAAAGCGATTAAATATAATGGACCATAGATTTCGTTTACACGGAAAAGCCTTATCGTACAAACGCAATTATAAAAAAGTACCTACCCAAGAAAAAAACCTGAACGACAAATTGTTTTGCTTTAACAGCCTAATAATGCGCTTATTAGTAAAATATACCCAAATCATTATTTTGAAAAATAGTGAATACCAATGGTAAAAACCAATGACAGCGAGTATCACGAAAAAAGAGAAAGTGACGAAACTGAAATGTGTGAACAACAGATAATTGTTTACTATTTGCAAATTATAATGAATTAAAATGTATACAACAGTTAGTAACTATTATTAATAGTGACTAGCTGACTCGGCAAACGTTGTTCTGCCCAAAAATAATTCGACTCTGAAACCCCCTTTCACCACTATAGGGTTTTAATTTTACGTCATGTCCACCGTCTTCGACTTAAAAATAAATGCCATTTTCGCAATCAGCGTCCCAAAAAAACCTCAATAGCGACACCCATATCGATTTTTTAGGTTTATTTGCCCCATTTCACCCCCTAAGTGGTTGATTTTCGGAAAATTACGAAATACGTGTTTGCTTATTTATTTTTAAGAGTACTCCTACGAAGTTTCAAGTCGAAATGTCTATTTAATATTACTTTTCCATATAAAATTGGAACCCCTTTCCTTCCTTATTCCTTCTATACATCATAAATGAAACCTCTGTGCAAAATTTCAGTTTTCTAGGTCGAATGGTTTGGGCTGGGCGTTGATGAGTCAGTGAGTGGGTGAGTGAATCAGGACTTTACTATATATATTAAAATAAACGCAAAGGTTGTAGCTGCTGGTCCAAGTACAAATAAGTACAGTTAAATAAATTACGAACGGAACAGAAGAAATGGAAAACGAACCAATCATCCTTGGAGATTCGATGGAATATTATGTGAAGAATATTGAGAACTACTTGAAAGTCTTAAATAAATGGTGTGACGACGTGATAAACGGTTGCGTACCTGAGATTGCGTGTAGCCAAAGTATAAACTGCTTCTGCATTTTTCAAGTTATCAATATACTGTAAAATTTTCGAAACGCAGAATAGCAACCGTATTTCATAAATTACCGAAATTACCTAGTCAATCAATATTGGATAGTTGAAAATGGAAGTAGATTTGTCTTCCGAAGAATTCATGTTGTAATATTTTTCATTTTATGATATGATATATCCAAAGAAATAGCATGGCTTCTGGGAGTGTTCCTTTTCCTCCCACAATCTTGCTTTTCGATATGGAGCTGGTTTTAAAACAGATATTTCATTTTTCTACTGTTTCCGTCCATTTTTCCTATGACATTTTTAACTGTCTATGTCTCCCATTCTTGCTACTTCGGTGCATAGCCGTTTTGTTTCACTCCGTGTCTGATTTTTTCTTTCATCGTTCCCTGCACCTAAATTTGAGTTGGTGTTTTCTAGGTGTTGTGTCCTGGGAGTTACCCCGAACTTCTCGTCATTTACTTCTAACGTGTGCCAAATTCATGTACGTTCTGTATGCAATTTCCTATTAGAGCCATTCTGAAAATGTTTGGAATCTTAACTTTACTTCCGATGCTATTAAATAAATTTATTTGGGGCTCCTTTGGTTCATGTCTGCTAAATTGATTTATCCAAAAGAGCGTCAGATGCAGATTCGATACTGTGGATTAGTGAAGTACCTGTCTGTTTGATTCTGGATTTTAGGCTATTTCTAAAATAAAACCGCCTATTGGCTGTCCAAAATATCAGGCCATTTTCAAGTAAATTTGATGTTCTCCACATTATCTTTGAGAAACTCTTCATAATCTTCGAATGGGAGGTATATTGGTACCCACCGTCTATTGACTCCACATTACAAACTCAAAAAACCTACTGTCTGCTAGTACGGATTCATTCTGTTTGATTCCGACTCCATCTTTTGAGTACCCTTGTGTGCTTCGCTGCTAGCTTTTCAAATCATGTTTTTTATAGAGATTACTTATTGTCAATTTTAAATTCATTATACTTTTATGACCCTGAGTTGTTGACCAATTGTATTTGCTTTGTGTGTTTCCGGATTTACCCTGTATTTTCTCTAAATCAAGTAGTAGACTGGTAGTTATATATGCGAAGAGTTTCCCTTATAGGCGATAAATAATACCGTATCTAAAATTGCGTTTGTTCGGTGAGGCCTCGTCGTACGACGGAACATGCGAAACATTGGACTCAATAGTTTTTTAATTACCTTTTGCTACTTCGCCAAATCGATTTCGAGCGCTCTCTTTTAGTCAAATTATTTTGTTTTTGTATTTCCGGGATTAAAGTTGATACTTTAGTCCCCGTAAACAGGGACTAAAGTAGCTCATTTAATCCCTAGGGACTAAAGTAAAAATGATACCGTAACTATGGTAAAGTTATGTTCACACGAGGTTAGTAGGTTAGGTTTTGTTTGTCATTTAACACACACTGACGCAAAACTTAACCTGCAAATCTCGAATTTGACATAGCTTGACAATACACTTCAGTACTGCCAACTGATTCAGGCTATCCAGGCCCTGCTGCAATTCAGTTTTTAATAAATTGTAATTGTCAGTTTCCAAATTGACAGATTCCAAATTTTGGAACTTGTTTGATGATAATGTTCCCAAAAATGCAAAAAATAGTGTATATACCTCGGGACTAAAGTGCCTAAATCCCTTGAGTGGTTGTTGCCCTCGGGCTTTACCCTCGAGGCAACAAACTCTACTCGCGGGATTAAATGGTGCACTTTAGTCCCTCATCATATAATATACTATTGTATATATAGTCTTGGCTAGTATATTATTATTGTTCATAAAGGCAATGGGGTAAAAAAGGGGCACAGTAAGAAATTACTTATCGAACACGAAGTGTAGGTGAGGACACTTGGAACTGCTAGAGTTGCAAACACCAACGGAAGCCACAGCCTTTAAAGCCCTCGTTGTCATAAAAAGTTTGGTTCTGGATTACTTTATCTTAATTTGTTACGTTCATGTAACACAAATTCAGAACCTTTAAAATTTTAAAAGGTACATCCGAACACGTCTACGGTCATCAACATTTGCACGTATCAAATTCTCCGGGTTACACGTGCTTCTGGTTTACTTAGGTCTTGAACCGTTTTATTTACTTGCCAAAGGTTGCAGAAAATTATTAGAAATTACATCTACATTTTCAATTTACTTCGTTTCCCAGTCATTAGTTCTGATAAAATTCCGTTAATAACAGAGCAGACATCCCTTTATTTATATATTTTGTATATTTACATTTTCCTGAATATAAGCTGTGGATTTTATTTGCCTCGTCTTCTCTCCCTATCTCCTCCTTCGTCGCGCTCCGACCTTTGCAAGCGAGGTCAAGGCTGTGTCATGAGGCTGCAGTGCTCTTGCACGAGTTAGCTTCAGCCTCGATTAAAAGGAAGGGACATCGCTTAATAATGCAAAACCTGCAGCGAACACTAGCCGAAATTGAAAATCCAGCATACCCTAAATAAACTCATAAATCATAGGCGACACCTAACAAGATCGTCGTTTTTGCTCGAGCTCACTATCACTCGATAGTTTTTCGCCAGGAAGGCCTCAGGGGACATGATTTTCTAGATGCTCGACTGATGAAAATGCAGAGCTTTAATTACGCATTCTCCCCACATATTTCACTCTGGATCTGTTGGCATAATCAAGATCTGTTCTTGCGGCATGCGAGTGAACAGCTCGAAGGGTTTCCGCTTGCGTGCAGCTGATTACCACGCGGTTAAACGCCTAATAAACAGGGCGCCGCAAAAAATAACGTTTCAATTTTCCTTCTTAATCAAATCATACCCAGGAGTCCAATTGGTAGGGCGCGCTCGCCAGTTGGTTTCCTAGGGACGAGGGCGTAGGGCCTACAATGGCACGCGCGCCCAAAGGATGATAGATGGGCCTGTGGGTTGTCTAGGGAAAGGCAGTTTAACGTGATGGATTGCTATGCTAAACCAAAAATAGATTCGCGGATTCAGATAGCTTTGTCTAGTCCACGCTCGGGTTGCCGAGTCAGGATTCGCTTTCACGGAGCCTGTATGTTTTGACTTATTAAACGGCGCTGTGACGTATTGATCCTTGCACCATGCGCTTCCGTCGATTTTGGTTTGCCAGTTGCTGCGAAGTGGACGGTTAATAACCGATAGAGGGTGGTGTCTGGAACGGAATACTACGTGTCTTATTGATGTTAGCTAGTAAGTCTACTACTTACTAGGAGGAAGAACTTGTTACGTGTCATGACTGACAGTCGTAACAGTAATAAATTATAACAAGAGCTGCTCCTGAATAAAAAACGATAGAGAGGTCGCAGTTCAATTACAAAATAAAAGACTAATCGTTATAATTGCAGTATCAATGAATGGGGACCAGGCTCTGGCAAGTGACTACGTATACCGCGATGGAACTACTCGAGTTATTTATGCTGATCGTATAAGAACAACGCACCAAAAAGCACCACAAAAGAAAACCATCCACACTATATACTCAATAATAATGATTATATTTAATAGAATAAGTATATGTATATATCATGCAAATAATAATTCAAGTGCATAATATAGTTATAGTTATACTCCATTCACTCCTTTTCTGCATGGAAGTGAGCCATGGGAGTTTTGCTATTAATTTGTGAATGAGCAGAATCGTAATTTTTATTTTGTTATGTAACCTATGTAACCTGCAACAAATGTATTGTTACTTGAGAGAATAGAAAATTGTTGCCAGATGGACTATTTACTTTTATAGCACACGTGGAGGAATATTTAAAATATAAAGTATTGTAAGACCTTCCATGTACTTAATTAAAAACCTCTCCAATTACACAATTACTGAAACTGCATACATACTGCTATGTATTGTGTGTACCACCAAAGTAGTTTTATTTTTTTAATGTTTTCCCCACAATCAGATTTTTTCCTACGTTATGGCAATATTTGTTATGCTTTAGCTTTCACGTTTGACTTTTCTGATACTATGTAACTTTTAACAAATTCTCTTTTAAGATGAATTTATGTAAGTCATATGTCCTTTAATATAAATTATTAATTATTAGTTTTATTAAATATTTCTAGATCCAGCAGAAGTAATTACTCTTAAAAACAGGTCGGGTTCATGCATTATAAAGATTGTTATTACACTCGAAAAATGATTTTGTTTCAATGAAAGCTTACTTAAAAAAAAATGCATGACAATTCTATAATTGTGAATGTCAAATGACAATAAAAAGTGGAAAATTATTCAGAAACCTATTGGTTACAATTATTACCGTTTGATAAATATAAAAATGTAAGTAGTTCCTTTTTAATTATCTTATTCACTTTATTATAATATTTACCTTTTAGCTTTGTCACAAATACCTGTTGTTGCAGCCTCTCCAATCACTTCAATCAGCTCCTTCACTTAACTATGTAGATTCCATCCACTCTCAGAAGCTCTGGGACACTCATGCAAAAAACACAGACCTCAACTCAATACTGCAAACTCTCGTCAATCAGCAAAAACCTTCCTTTCCACTGCACGTCAACCCAAGTGTAGTTGTAATGAATTACCAGTAACAGTAACTGCAATGCTTCTTTCTCAATCTCACAAGCCTTTTGCAACCTCCTCCAAGATGCTCGATGACGTCCACCACCAGTGACAGAAAACGCCTCCTATCCTATTCACAAGTTGTTTCCTTCTATAAGAAGCTTGACGATGTCCACTACTAGGGACTGAAATGCTTTTAGCCAATTCACATAATGTTTCCTTCAGTAAGAAGCTCGACGAGGTCCACTACCAGTAACTGGAAGTACCTTTAGTACAATTCACATGATGTAGCTAATGAATAATAAACTTGATACTACACCCAATTGGAGACAAGACTATTCAATAGATTACTGCAGTTCAACTTCTTATGGTTCTTCTACCATACTCTTCATTTTTCATTTATTCATATTCTATTCATTTTTAAAATTCACTTCTATTTCATCTTCATTCAATTTATTATTACTCAACCCCTTTCATACATCAAGCAGATTAATAACTCATTTCATAAAAAGGGGTTATTTCCAAAATTTTAACTTTTTGCAAATAAGGTTTACATAATTTCGAATCTAAATTTTTGTTATTATTTTTTACTATTAAGCTTACCATAGTAATATCTTTCATGCTATTTTTAATATTTTTTAACACTTCTATATACTATACCATTATATTTATTTATACTTGACATATCAAATGATTTCTTCAAATCAAATAAGTATTCAACATTAACTTTCAACTTTAATTCAAGCAATTTTTAAATCCTTTCTGTTTCTTAATTTGAATTGTTCGACTGAATTTAAATTCTAATCCGTTATTTTACTAAATACACATGTGGATAATTATGATGTTCTTTCTAATACTTAAATTCATCTTTTTATTTTAATCATTTTATACATACTTAATATCAAACCGATGAACTATTTTTCCCAAATAAACTAGCAGCCATTACAATACATAACAATTACTAAAGTTATATTTTCTGTTTTCCCAAATACGGCAACTTTGCATTTGAAGGTATCTTGTCATGTTTATTAACATAAATTCATTTGGGAAACATAACTTTAAATGTAAGCCTCGTGGATGTGAACAGAGTATACTTAGTAATCTGACAAACTGAAAATACCAGGCGATTTTGCATTTTATAGTATTTTATCTACGACCACTACTGAAAGTAGGCCTTTTAGCGCTAGCTTGTTTCACTAAACGTGACCTTTTATAGTTTAGCGTGGTTAAAGAAATCAGCTGTTTACTTTTAGACCATGTGCTAAAAGTGAAGTGAGGTTATAAAACTACAATTTCGAACTGGAAGTGAAGTTATAAAGTTATTCTAGTTGCTTCTTGCGTTACAGGTAAAGTGTTTTTGAAATAATTAAAGCGTTATGTAATGAATAGAGTCAGATGTGGAGTATTAATAATTACATTCCGTAACTAACCTGGACAGTACTGGCTTCGCAAACATTCGCCAGCGCGGCATGGGCTACTGTTTATTATGACATAAATTAGAAGTGTCGTAGATGCAAACCTTTGTTAAATCGATATTTATGGATGAATAACGGTAAAATTAAGGTCGTAGATAAAATATTGTATGCAACCCCTGCTAAAAGTCGTTTATGCACGAGACATGTTATGAAACTCAGCCTTCGGCTTCATTTCATAATTTTGATGTCTCGTGGATAAACGTCGACTTCTAGCACTTGTTGCATAAATAGCTATTATAGCGTTTTATGGTAAAGCTGTAAAGAAATACTTTGGAAGTATTTTAACGCTGCGTCATAAAATTGACTTACCCCTTAGTTGGTCTTTGGGCTTATAAGTGTAATTACAAACATTAAATGACCATATTAGGATGTGAACATGCTCCTTACGACAGGAATACCGAAACGTATGGTCACTAATTAGTATAAAAACTAAGAAGGTTAATTACCTCAAGCAAATTTGCATAGAAATTTTTTATTAATCCATAACCACTAATTAGTCACTAATTCGTTTAAAAACTAAGAAGGTTAATTACCTCAAGCAAATTTGCCTAGAAAATTTGTATCAATTCAAAGCCAAATTAATACATTTTTTGTTTAAATTTTCCGCAAAACGCATTTCTCATTATTTAGGGAATATAATGTGTACCACAAGTAGTTCAGTTTGGTAATATAATGTATTGTTATTTAGCGGTTTACTTCCAACTGCGTAGGTAATGATATAGCACTTTTAATGTGTCAAGTTACTAGGTCATGTTTAATCGACAATGCAACATCGCACTTCTATATTTACAGCCGTAGACCTAGTATAGTGTATAAATGCAGAATTTGTTTCATGCTTGTATTGAATAAACGAATACAGTCTTAACCATAGCTGTGCTAATTTTTTTGTGAGTAGAAATAAGATACAATTGTCTTAAAATCATCAAAAAGGGTTGAATTACAAAATTTTCGTTCCTTCAGTACCTACAAAACTTACTAATCTGGTCCTGCCTACGATATATCTCTGGTCACTTACTAACGTGATTTTAGACATAAGGCAACCAACCATTGACTTGTAAGCAGCGTTACCTACTTTCAAGAAGAGCACACCTTTGCTTCGATGCTTCCTCGCTGTTTTTATTAAGACTGTTATAATTATTATTGGTTGTTAGTCTTTTGTACCATGCACTACGGCCCAACTATTGGTAGATCTCCAAATCTTCAAAGGAGGTTTGGATTATCTCCACATTCCCACTGTTAGGTCTTCTTCTCCAAAGTGTTTGATACTAAGGGTATCTCTTTCCTCACATTCCCTCAGGTTAGTTGCTAATGCTGGTTCTTGGTAAAATTTGCTTCTTACACACTTTGAATAAATACCTAAGCGTTATTACTATTGTTTGTAATATCTGCACAGAATTTTCAGAAGTCGCTTCACTTTAACTACTCCACATTGTGTCTGTGACATTTTATTTCTATCTTGTTGGAACCATTACAAATTAATCTCTGCCACTGTGTACTCCAGGACCAAGGGTTTTTAAAGCCTGCAAACAACATTAGCCCTTATAGCAAAGTGAAAAGTATCTGATACACTCCTAACTGCCTTACATATACTGGAATAGTAATAAAACGGACTCTATTTTTACTTTTATCTTATAGACTGGTTTCGGTATTAATGAATAGTTGGCGCGAAGAAGTTATTTATGGTCATTAACACAGATTATAGAAAATTCTTTACAAACATTAATGACCTGGCCGTCAGTTGACAGTGTTTCTGACTGTAAGCGATACTTTTTTCGCAGCCCAATAAATTTGCAGTAAGCCGGGTGACTTTTCGACTTTGGGATACAATTAAGATCGTTTTCCTCTGAAGACTGGTCTATGAGGTAGAGTAGCAAGACTACATATACACACAGCTGACTTGGAGGTAGCACAACGGACCCACCTTGAGGCTTAAGTACACGTAAACTTAGTTCATCTTTCACTTAAATAACCAAAATGTTTAAAAACATTCTCTTCTCTGAATTGTTCATTCTTATAATTAACATCATTGTCCAGTTTGTATTTACGTGCTTGACCGTTGTAAATGTCATAATTGAATATTGCGAATTAGGTCCTGTATAACCGTGCATCGATCAGTGTTGCCTGTGTAGTGTTCAATATGGATATTCAACGGCTTTCGCAGGGGATAGAACTACTACCCAGCGGGCATTACCCCAAGCCATACGCG
>OW679200.1:126003183-126025412 GCA_940337035.1 Agriotes lineatus | reverse complement strand
TTTTTTCCTTAAAGTGTTTTTCATGTTCTACTGCTGGCATACTTTTTCCTTACATGATTTTCCGACACTTACTCGTTTTTTGAGAATTTAGGTTAGTATAAGCTGAAAGCCGTATACGGTAAGTGGTTTTTTTCTTATCATAGCTGAATGGTGCCTCTTTTTATTTACTTTTCAACTAGTAGGTACCTTAAAAACTGCCGCCTAGTTCTTACCCACAACCACAATTGTCGAGAGTTTGAGCTAGTCGCTGTAAAGGCTTTTCGTCTTGAAAAGCGGCACCTCGACTAACTTCTAAAATAGGCGATAAACTGTTCTTTGTCATATTATTGAACGGCGTCGCTCTATTGTTTTCTTGATTGGACGTCTCGTACTGTTCATACCAGCCTACGCATGCCCATTCTGTCTATACTCGTACATACGCAAGTTTTTTTCACGTCCACATGCTCAGTTACCAATGTTTTTAATTTTACACACTTAATTTATACAAGGTAACAGACGAGGTCCAAGGGATGGTAGTGGGATGACCTTTAAAAGAGTAACGAAGGAGGTTTCAAGCAAAACGGACATGCGGTAATGTTATTCACAACTGAAGAGAAGGTTGACGACGCGGCCATTCCTCAAGCTATACGATCGACACGCAAACCTAAAAATACGTACGATGCCAATAAATCCGTTCTCGTAGGCATCCTTTTTGTAGGCTACGAATTGGAGTGTTCGACCGTTGTGGAATCAGTCTGACTTGGAAATTTAAAATACTTACTGACTGTAGTAATTTGATAAAAACGACAAAGGCGAAACGGGAAATAAATACAAGAATTTCCCGATGGATACTGAAATTGAAGGAATGTAATTTCGAGTTACAACAGAGGATAGGGATAAAACATGTGGACGTCCTTAGCCGAATGAGCCGCCATAGAAAGTCAACATTGCAGGTACCACGGCAATGCCTATTCATATTACAACCGAACTGGTTGTTAATAATGCAATTACTGAACACAGCACCAAAGAATATCTTTGATGAACTACAACGCTCACCGACAAGACAACGACGATTACATATTACAGGGCGACCAAAAATAAAATTGATCGCGGAAGCCCTCGACCGTCTACACTGTACTTTATAATACTACATTTGAACTACAACTAACTGTATTATTAGTTCAAGTGAGCTTAACAATTTAATAAGTTGCACAAATATGCAAAAATATATAATTTAAACCTAATTTTACATTAAAATAACTCGTGGATAGGTTAAACAAGTTATTGAAAATACATTTTAAATGTCAAAAAATTTTTACAGTTCTATGTCAACAAAAACATACTGCAGATTACGCAAGTTTTTTTTTTTCGTTGGCTCTCGCGATCAAGTTTATTTTTGATCTCCCTGTATATGAGTTGAGTAGGTAATTTCGACTTATCCATCGTTCCAGAAGGGAGTGAGATGAAAAGTAATTAAAGGAGGACACGACGATATGGAACACTACGGGTTTGGGAAAACCATGGATTATCTGAAATGGTACTTTTTATTCCCACTAATGTGCAAGGTGGCGCAAAATAATATTTCGTGCGTATACCATAAAATTCAATGCGGTAAAAGGAAACGAAAACGGAATTGCATCGAACGAGTTCCTATTCTCTTCCTTGCATGAAAAATCAAATACTGCATACTAAGAATGCAACGGCAACCCTACGAGCAAATGGACAAGTGGAGCGGTACAATAAAGAAGTTGCCAGTATCTTCTGTCTCAAGGCGACAAAAAAAAGGGATTGGGTTGATCATCTTGGAAACATCCACTTTACCATACACTCTTTGAGAAATAAAATTACACGGAGGTTTACAGGATTCGTAATACATTAAAAAATCATCCTTCACCTAATGCAGACGAATCGATCGCTGTCGTTTGGTGGACACCCCTGAAACCGAACCCTCTCAAGGATCATTTAATTGGATCTTCGCTACAGATCAAATGAAACGATGGTGCCCACTTAATGCAGGTACTGACGACGACGACACATCTAATAGAACCAAGGGTGACTGATGGTAGCAAAACCGACTGCAAGAATAACCAACGAGGTGTGAAGAATGGTGACTATATTTTTAGGGTTGTATCCAAGTAACTTGAGGCTAGATTTTACTACTCAAATTAAGAAAAAGAGTTTCCATCGACTTCTGTCCGATCTTGGCCAGTTAAGGAGGTACAGGGTGTTTCCTCAAATTTTGACAGCTTCTAGCGACTTTGTTATTCCAGATAGAAAAAAATCATCCAAACCGTCCGAATTTGCTACTTAAGGAAACAATTGAGCATCATGGGTAAACTTTTTGACTTATTGTTTACTTTGTTTTAGATACCCTACAATTTTTATTTCATGCAGAAACTGGAGTAGGATATATATAGAATATTTTTTGTTATATTCTATTTTGTTTTTGTAATACCAATTTCAAAAGTTTAAATTCTTCTTCTTGTTCCTAATATAGGATTTCAGCCTTTTTGTTTCCACTATGATGCCTTATTCAAGTTACTCCACTTCTTCTTGTTCCTAATATAGGATTTCAGCCTTTTTGTTTCAACTATGGTGCCTTATTCAAGTTACTCCACTTGAGGTAGAGGCCCGGCTGTGTCTACAGCGTTTCACTTAAATTAATATGCAACAATTAATAAAACTGTTATTCAAGTGCCACCCCCCCCCCCCATTTCTATACCTTGTTACGTCAGTTACTACAGTAAGTAGGAGAGAAGCAGGGGCAGCTGACTTCTTAGCCGAAGCTGGTCAAAGGTTAAACAAACGACTGATCTTAATCTGAAAAATAAGGGCGCCAAGTAGCAAGTAACCTAAGCTAATAAAAAAGTATGCATCGAAAAGTGCTACTAACCAATCCCCGAAGAAAAAGTGAAAAGACGGCCAGGACATCAATAAAATTTGCAGGCATTAATAACAAGCCAGTATAATAATATGAGTACTCGGTACTACATAGACAAGCACGGAAATAAACCACAACAATAAAATACTAAATATCACACTAAATATCTCAATAGCGGGAAAGTATTACAGTCGTAAGAGAGTCGCTCTAAATAAATAAATAATAAATGTGAAAAAGGTACAATTTAACTCTAAAATTAGCAATTTGCACTACCGGTAGGTTACGCAGTAAAAGAGCATGACCGCGATAATGATATTAAAGGTTCAATTTTAGGATCGAGTTGAATTTGACCCTAAACTCACAAAATTCAAGAACATTCTGTAAGGACATTTTTAGTTTGTATGAACGTACGGCCAATTTAGCATTACCTTCTCGATTTTGAAATTACGATTCCGCCTGTATATGGGCATTTCGAATTATTCGCTTGCAGTCAGCAGTTTTAAACGCACTCATTCTGGTTGCCGCTCTGTTTCGGGCCTTTTGACACACTAGAAAAGCCCATGTGGAATATCGCCTTGTCTGGAGACGTGAATTCTTGTACGCATTAAAGCCCGAATGTAGAAGAGAGTTGCCATGCGTTCGACAGGGCGAGTATGAAATTTTATCCTCGCGGATTATCAATTGCGAGCTCCTTAGCGCGCTTTTTGGACAGATTTGAACCGGCGTGACTAGAAGCAACAAGTGATTTTGAAGTTGGGGCCCCATCACGCACCCTTTGGGGTGCGTATGCGAGGCTTTACGTTTGTTTATTGTGTGATTAATGGCTAACGGTTTGTTCTTTTGGTGTGGTTGTGTGCGAGTGTGTGTACCGCCTGTTGTGTTCCGTTATTTGAACATTCGCCGATCCAACGCAATTGTCGTGCGTTTAGCCTTTCATGGATTTATTGAGCTACACATGCGGCTGTTGGGCGAACTTAAACGTTTTTGTTTACCGTTGTGAGCCTTGAGGTTTTCGTTATCGTGGGGCGGTAACCCCTAAAACGCCGTTTGGCGGATTCTCCGTGAAAACCCAGTATCGGCTTACCATGTTTCTCGAAGTTCCCGCTTTTCGTTTTGCCAATTGCCATGCGGGCGTCGAAGTTTTGCCTTTGTTAGAGGGATGATCCAAGGTTCCGCCCCGTCGGCCATTCACCGTTGTGCTGATGTAGTTTCACTAGGTGTTAGAGCAGTGGTCTGGAACAGCAACCGTCTGCAGCAAAGTAGGACGTCGATTGTAGCTAAGCCTAACTTCTTAAAGGTACCATTTATATTGTAGTAACTTTACACTGCCGAATATTAAGTGTTTCGCCAAAGTGCCAGACAGTTTGCGTAACGTTGCGGTCATTGTAACATTTATTGTTTGGACCATTGCATTTGCTAAACCTTTTATAAAATGTTTCCCAATATGAACGATATGTTTTTAAAATTAAATAAAATACAAAATATTTGAGACAAAAGCAAAACTTTTTCTTTATTTTATAGTACAACTTATAACAATTATGTTTTGAATAACACATTATTCAAATGTCCACCTCGGCTTCGTTTGCAGGATCGAATTCAATGAACCCAATTTTCGGTAACTTTGTGCAATACATCAGGTGTAATTTCATTAATGCAGCGTTTGATGTTCAACTTCAAAGCGTCAATAGTTCGAGGTTTAATGGCATAGACCAACGACTTTAAATAACCCCACAAGAAGAAGTCCAAAGGTGTTAAATCCCAACTTCTTGGAGGCCAATTAACAGTTCTATTTCTGGAGATTACAGACTCACCAAACTTTTCTCTCTTTTTATAAAATTTTTGGATAATAACCAAACGTTGTTGAATCGTGTATTTTGACATGATAAATTGTCAAACTATACTAAAAACAAATGACAGCTAGTGAGATTTCTAAAATTTTAGATATGGTGGCTATGACGTTTTAAATACATATCGTTCCTATTGGGAAACCCTTAGTTTTTTACCTGTAGGTTTAATTCATGATACATGATCTTTTCAACTTTACATAGTGGCAGATGAAATATGTGTCGCATTTGTACCATGTTTAGTTGATTACCGCTATTTATTGCTGATTATTGAATCAGTGTTTTGAATAGTTCAATGTTAATACGGGTTTATTCTCAGTCAGAAATTTCCCTAACTAGACATGTTCACTGGTAAATCTATTCGCAGTTTCATTTTAATCAGGTTCAGTTGACACAATTTGGATTTTCAACAGATGAAAAGTATAATTGCTTTGAAAGCATTTTTTGGGTTTGCTTGTTTCGCATTAGTAACGGTTTAACTTTCATTTCAGCCGATTTTTTCTCTTGCATATTCACTCTTTTGCTTTTAATTCATGATCACCATCATCATCAACTCATCACGGATTAGGCTTGTTCTGTCTGTTATGACTTGCAATATTTTCCATGGACCTTTTAGTGTCCTGTCTTTTGGTTTGAGGTGCATGTAGTATTTTGAAAGTCCTGTGTCCGTTTTGGTATGTACTTCAAGTATGCCGTATGAATTTTCTTTAACAGTAGTTTGACTGCATTGTGACTTCATTATATTTGTTCTCTTTATTCCTAATAATGCTCATGCTCAACTAGCTACCTCGCTTTTGCATAACGTGTGTAGGCGTTCTTGGGTGTCAAATTAAGTCAAGTGATGCCTAGTTTTAAATGCATCTTATGTGTGATTTACAGGAATTTATCCACGTACCCCTGGTACATTTGTTTTGATTATCGCGAGCGAGCCTTTTGTCCAACTCACCTGCTTATTCACTGTGCTTACTCAAACACCTTTATGGTTTGTCATGAGTCATAAACAAGTTCTCTCCCTAACAAGATTAGGATCTAGAATTGCCAATATTACTTTTAAACCATCGGAATGCAACAACATACGAATTCTTAATCAAAATTAAACCTCGTTAATAGTATTTTACAGTAGAAGTCCGTTAGGATAGCCTTTACTGCCGAGGCAGAGAATTTGTGAGACGAGCTCGAAGACGCTAGGTTTGTGTAATGACGTTTTAGAATGATTGAGAGTGCGTAGAACGTTGCAACTGTTGTTTATAAATGTCAGTTATTTCCAATTTCGTATATGGTTGTAAGCAGTTTTAAGTTGTAACCAGCTCGTAACTTACGACATCTGTAGAAAATGATGAAGATATTCCTAAAGACGTTAAGATTCTGAATGAGCAAGTTATTTTAGCGTATGTTCAGGAGTTATAGCAGTCTTTTGCGCCTTCTTCTATGTGGAGTTAAAGGCTTGCTTGCTGCTGGATTTGTGTGACAAACGTCACTTTGACGTCTGGCAAACAATTTAGCAGGCCGTGGTCTTTACGGACACTTTTTACGGCCGGGCCGTAAAGAGGTTGCTTACGCAGTAGTAAACAGTCCTTAAAGAAATATTTAACAAGTAGGTATTACAAAAAATATTTTTAAATAGATTTGGCAGCATATAAAATTTAATATTTTAATTTTGATATAAAAATGTTTAGCTGAGGGTTCACATCGGTAATCTAGAAGTAATCGAGAGCTGGGAATCCACAAGCCTAATTTCAAAACTAGAAAGAAGTTTGAAGTTTAAATATAGCAGTTCTTTATTCCTTAGTTGAAGGACAAACAATCTCTAGTACAGATGTAAACTGATGAGTAGCATTTTCACGACCTTCCTACGCATTTGCATAATTCTCTCTTGTTAAACGACTCATAAGTCATATTTGTAGATTAGTGCCAATCTCAATTGCAGCAACTAATAAAATCTACAATTTATCTGGGGATTAATTACATATCCTCCAATCTATATTTCATATCGCATTGATTGCTTGTCCGGTCTGGCTATTGTTTATTTTGAACGAATAGGTTTCGGGGTTGAGGGGTTGTTAAAATTAAAGTAAAAATCGCCATAAACCTAACTTTTACGCTGTAAGTTATTATCTTCCATTTTATGGCAGCCTGAACTGCGTGAGCGTAAAATGGCAACATAAGTAGAAGACATAACATTACCGCGTTCAACAAGAAGTTTGATAATAAAAACTTATGCTCCAGCTTGGTTATATTAGTTTGAAAATTAGGCTGTTTAATATATCACGTTCTACTCGCATATAAAACGCGTTGGTAGAACACTTATAATTTCATAATGACTTGACGCTCAGCACAACATTGATATTTGACCACTCTTTCCTCTTAAAAGCACCGTGTGCCTGCCGACTACTCGAAATCGAACGCCTTGCCCTACGAAACAAAGAACTTTATTTGAGTTTTAATCCGTTAACCGATTTGTAATCTTAAAAAGCTTATCAGAAAAGTACAGAAGCAAGAAAGTAAAGCTGCTTTTCACAGTGGATATCTGGATTTAAGCGAATGAAAAACGTATTGTGGTCAGGTTTGTTTTTGAAATCTCGGGAAAATTTGAGTTTTTTGTTTACTATTAATTTTCGTGAATCGGGTAATTGTAAATACACAAAGACTCAAATTCAGACAAATGTGCAAAGCTTTCTTGGACTACAAATTAACAGAACAAGTTAGGTCTTGCATATATCTTAACGTCCACTTGAACGAAACTTGGAATCCTGAATCCTGGTATGGTTCAGTGCTATATCTTACCTGCTTACTGTACGGCATAAAAGAACATTAAAAATGAAAATAATCAACAACTTGGAGTAGCTTCATATGTGGATTTTTGGCGTGTGTTACATTTTATGGACTCAAAGAGTAACAATCGAAGAAGTTTTAAGCAGTAGAAGAGATAGAGAACCATCCACAATTATAAAAATTGTATTTACTACCATTCATTGAGCGCAGCAAACACATGGCCACGTGCAATATCCATAAATTACCCCGCTAAAACTACAAAAGCAGCCCAGAAAATCGTAAAGGTAAACACTTCAGATCAAAAAGCTATCTAGCTTAAATCAGCGGGTGGATGCAGCACTACACGCGAGTAATTGACTAGTGTCATAAACTAAATAAAAAGTGTCGCAAATGACGAATTGCATCCGCAGATGTAATCTAAAAGAATACAATTACAAATTTAATTTCAACCTAATACTAACTGCGGACAGCAGGAGCGCCGAGAATAAACTGCAGGCAGTCCTGAAACCGTCGGAGGATCGAGAGGACTCCGTGACCACCCAGCCAGATAACGCAAAACGCTCAGAGCAAAGGCAGTATTACATTCACTGACTATACGCTCGGCTTCAGCAAGGGAGAAATAAAGTAATTCTCCCGGGCACAATGGACAATAACACTTTCTCAAAGACGAAAGTCGAGCTGGCCACAAAAAAACGGCAAACCCTCCGCACTGGCGCAATTAAGGAAATGCTATATAAATCTAGAGAGGGAACGCCAGCATCAATTCATTCAATGTCGTTCATAGTCAGTATTTGGCAATTCCGCGTCTACGATCCATCTAGCGCCGTTACGAGTCCGCGTCAGTAATACGTGCATTCGTTTACAAAGTTCTGCAGAAATAGCTGAGTGGGATTAACTTTTAGCACAATAGTTGTTTAATCATGCACTATATGTATTTGCGTATATCATTCTGGAGTTATACGTATATGTGTGTAAAATTGCTAATTTTGTTAGAATAAATAAATACGTCTGATAATTTCTAATTACTCTACATGCTATCATCTACACGCGTGGTAGCAGCAAAAACAATAAGGGGAAACATTTAATACAGAATAGGAGTAGAACACAGAGCTCTATCAAGGCTCAGGAATCCTAGAATCTGGTGTGGTCCCAGTGTTCAAGAGTTAGTTATAAGCGCCCGTAATGTAAATATATTTGGTGGAGTGATCGCAAGTATCGTTTCACGATAGCACGATAGCTTATTATCAAACAGGTTCATTCGAACAATATATTTGCGCATAATATCTAAAAAAGAATCTTTTTACCATAAGCCTAATTGTTATTCATTGGAACTCATATCTGCATTTAAATGTAATAATAACACTAGGTACCTTAATTTCATATTCTATTCGGGTTGCTTTAAAGGTATTAAATGAGAATAAACGGGAACTCAATTTAATTTACACGACATTGCAAAGTCACTAAACATCCCAGCATTTTTTGTATCCACACACTAGTTGGACTTAAACACCGAACGACGTAACGACCTCTTCTTTTTGTGAGTTGAAATTGTGGTTATGGTTTAAACTCCTTTTATTTTCCACTGTTTCCTAGTCTCGAATAGAAGATGGAAGTTGCAGTGTTTGTACGTAGTAACAAAAATAAAATATATTCCACAGGAGTACGTGCCAGATTACCTCATTGACTTCCACGAATTATACGTGCAGCTATAAAATTTAAAAACATGGAAATACTTAATAGAAAGAAATGGTTTTACACTTAGTAAAGGTATATTAATGTCATTCACGATTTAAAGCACTGCCACCACAGCTCTTTAGCCGGTTATGCACCACCCACTCCACTGGCCTTTAACGACCAATCAGCGTTTTGCGCTTTCGCATGGTTGACACAAAGGGCTGTAACTTCATTAATTTCTACTTCTTGCTCTTAGAGCAACTTTGACTCTGATGATGCAAAAACTGCAATGTCATGCGAAACGTTGGTCTCTCGAAGAATGTCGACATCTGGAACTCATCATTGTCTGGTAAACCAAGAAGGTAACAACTTACCAAACTCTAAAGAAACAGACAATGTTCAGCACTATATAAAAAGGGTTACGACGTTAGACTAAACTCTTATTACGTTGATAATCGCGTTAGGGTTTACTATGGGTATTGCGAAAATTGTGAATTTGTATGACTATTCAATTCACCTGTCATCTGTCAAAAAGTAACCAATGAAAATCCAGAATTCTGACGTTTCTTGACCAATCAAAAAAATATCAGCGGATATATCTTCCTAGAAGGTATTCAAGTGACTATTTTTAACAAACGCTATTTTTATTAGAAAAAGTCAATATTAGTGTTCTGTTACTATAGAAATTGCGTAGTTTGTTGCTAGATTTACTGAAAACTAATTTAAAAAAGTAGTTTGGTTCATTAAATAGTCCCTCGAATACCATTCTTAGTCAAAGTTAAGTAGATTATTTTTGCGGTGGTATCACTACTTATGTCCATTGCGCTTTGGATTAGGACTCGTGCTATCGCACTCGTCCTAATCGTACCAAAGCGCAATGGACATTCGTGACACCACCGCAAAAATAGTCGACATAACTTTGACTACTCATGGTATTATAAGTGAATATTTAATTGGTTTATTAATATTCTCTTATTTTCTTTATTTATGCGTGAGCGAAGCAACAAGTTAAAATACCATCAGAGCTTCTTTCCAAAGCATGCAAGCAATTTTTATATTTAAAACGGTTTCTTTATTTTGCTAAAAAGATCTGGAACTTCATAACTAAGCTATGTACAAAGTGTACCGAAGGAAATTCCAGTGACATCTAGAGAAAACGTTTTCCATCCAAAATATTCAGGGTTTAAATATTTGCTGATTCTAAAAAATTGGTAGGAGAGGCCCCGGAAACCTAATTTATTCAAGAATACTTATGGCGATTAACTTAAAATCTTTACGTTTAACTTTGCAACCATTGTAAAAGTAGGAAACGATAGAATACACAAAAGGAAAAGTTATCTCGTAAAGACTTTCTAACTTTTTAGGTAATTCTGTCCTTCACAGTAGTTTGAGTGAACCTATTGTCTTCGTAGTTCTTTCGTTTTATTCCAATACAGTGTTGAGGTAAACCTATACTAAAATAAACAAGCAGATAGCCATAGGGCAAATGAAGCATAATAAACCAGTAGTGAGGGATAATAATGACGCTTTAATATCTTAAACTGTGGGTATACAGGTGCATAAAACAACAATGTGAACGTAAATATAATCCTAGACACATACGCATTAAACCAGGATCGTCAATTCAAAAGAACGTGAAGTTAAATGGTACTGCAATGATAGAACTTGCTGCTTAAGAACAAAAGCAAATACACAGTTCAGTTTCAGAGTTAAAAACAATTATTTTTATTTGTGTAATAAACGTAACATAGTTAGTTCTGACTAGGTTATTGCATGTGCGTGCCTAGTCAGCTTTCCAATTGCGCCTAAATCACTGCAGCAGGTACAATTACTTCAAAGTGGGCACATAAATGTTAAACTGGGTCGCCAAATGGAATACGACCCAGAAGGTTGTATATTTAAAATTACGCTATGTTAGACCAAAAAAATAAACCAACAGAAGTTATTGAAATTATAACTCAAAATTAAATTGCATCCGTTTGACAAATAGAAATGTCCTAAGCTAAATTTAGCATGCGGGCGCCATCGAATGTAGCGAAGTGTGCTTAGCAATACTAAATCGAAGAGAAAAATGCTTACCTTAAGGTAAAGAGCGGCCCAATGAACACGTGCAGTGAAAAAATTATTTTTTTACGGATTGCATCGTAGTTTAAAGTAACTGCGTCACCGCTACAAAAAGCACTCAATGACTTTGGGAAAATTCATGAGGAACCAGATCTAAAAAAACGGCCACCACAGTCCACAATCGAATGGCAGAGATGAAGTGCTTGCGAACCCAACATTTTGCCGTGTTGCTTTTCGAAAACTATGGGGTGAAGTTAACTCTACTTTCCGAAAATTCATTGAGCTAGTAATAAAAAAAAGGGTAAGACTAAATTGACTTGCAGAATCTAAGCTGCAAACGCCGTAATCAAAATGGGCTGTTACAATTTTTCTTCGATTCCTTCCCGTGATCGTGATCCCATATTTCTTACTATGACGATGTTGCTCTTTTTACAATATCCTTCCAGGTTTTCTATTATTAGTATTGCGAGTGGCTTGTTGCATGATGGAATTTATAATTTCCTTAATTGATCTACCCATCCCCTGGGAGAAGGTCCTCTTGGTCATGAACCTTCAATTCTGCCGTATACGACTTTCGTTCTAGGATATCGCTGTCGTTTCTACAAACGTGCCTAAAGTGTTTTAATGGGCGGGTAGTTGCTATTTGCAATGGTTCATTTACTTCGTTGACGTCCACAGGAGGGGACACTTAATGTTCGTCTCCAGAAGTGCATTTTTAGGGTATTATTTTCTTGTCTGGAGCTTTTAGGGTTCAGGACTCAGCACCAAATAATTCTACAGAAAATATGAGAATCTTGCGTCGTCCTCTGATTTCTTGTGTGCTCGCTTTTTCATTTGTGGTTATTGCATTTAAACAAATAAATTGGTTCACTGTCATACTTCAGTTATACGTGCTGTATTATTGTTTTCCCCATCGCCATATTACCGGACATACATACTAAACAATTTATAATATAAAGTTTCTAAACCATCTGGTACAAATATTAACAGTTAGACGTAAGCAACGCAATGGAGTATGGAAACTTCAATTAGTAAAAGACATATAGTGCCTATATATACAATACCAAAGAGCGGAGAATGGTCATCAGTGAGTTAAGCTCGCATTAGCTCAATTCTTACAGAACAACCAAGTTATATTAAGTATTATACTACAGTATATGCCATATTATCGGTAGGCGTCAATAAATTGAAGGGCACAAACGATAAATTAAATTAAATCGGAATATCGTAAACTTCACAATAACCATGGCATTCTATTTTAAAAGCAGTTTTCGCAGCAGATTCCCTAACGACGGCTTCATTATTAACCCATTTTCCAATCTGATCTACTTACTCTGTCGAAATCCACCCTCCGCCACTAAGAGCTGTTAAAATCACCGTTTCGAGAGCATTTACAACTTTTTGCTCGGCCATGCGGCTTTAGCTCGCGTTTCTCATCTGCTTCGCGTTCGATATTCAACTAAGTCGCCTTCATGAGGAAGTCGGAAAAGTTGTAAATGGGCAAGGTAGATTGCTATTCCGAAATATCATCTCGCTGCGCATTAGCGACATGTCTGTGTCTGAAAGAGCTTTAAGCCTGATAACGCCATATCGCCGGTTTCATATCGACTCAGTTCGAATGCAAAATCCGCAATATTCTGCGTCTGGAAGAAATTCCTTTCCATGTTTCCTCGAGGGCGTATCCGGGATGATTCTAACTAGTCGACTTTCCGTACAGAGTTGCTTGGGATTTAACGTCCGGAAACAACGAAAGGGATAATTTCAATTCCCAGTGGCAGAAGTTGAAATAAACTCACTACCCGGCTCAACTAGCAACGTGTTGCCGTTGCCGCTGAATAAATTTCTGTTCAAATTACAGAAGTTTCAACGCCAGTCTGCCGAACGCACCAGATAAGAATGAGCGGAGCCACAACAAAGCCTTACAAAGTTACATTCCACAAACGCAAGGAAAACACGGGACTTTTGGCATTCCGTTTTGCCCTTGGCCTATTTCGAGATTAGTTTACGGGAGTGACTGCTCGTTTACTCGCCGTTTATGAAATATCCCCATAAAAAGGCGGTTAGGGACTATCTGATGCGTTAAAATGTATAAGTCACGCCGTAATCACTTTACACCTCCTGAGATATGAACGTGACGATGCCACCAGACGTGGCCTGTGTTAAAGAAAAACCATTTTCTGATAAACCTGAAACGACTGTGGAGTTTTAAACAAAGCAGTACTATAAAACTAATGTAATATTTGAATTTTCCCTTTTTCTGCCATTAATACGTAGTAATCAGAAGAAACTTGGACCCATAGGAGCAGCTTATGGTAAAAAACTGAAACGATAAAAGCAATTTATTAGACGAGTACAGAACATACACTATCTTGAAACAATATTCAAAACGTACAAGGGTTGCAAACAGAAAGTTAACACATTTTCATTACAAGAAAAAATGAAACACAGTGCCAACCAATAGGGAGAACAAAAATGGAGACTTCAAAATTAATAAGCGCAATGATAGATGAATCTATGATAATGTTCAAGAAAAGTTTAATGAAGCAATATTATCTTCTAAAACTATCATCAAAGGAGATACATGATATGGTATTTCGTTGAAAACCTCTACCCACAGAAATATTTAACAACCGCCAAATACGTATTTTGACAGCTAAGCTGTCATTTTAGTAACCTTCGACAGAAACTAACACGACAAAGTTAGCCGAAAATATGCTCTTCACCAAATTACCAGCGAAAGTATTTTGATTGAGAATTGTGTGTGATGTTAATTGAAGATCAAAGAAGTGGTGGAATAGGTTAATTTTGCGACTAAGAGACTCACTTTTGTAAATTCTCACGTAATTTATTCGGATATAATGTTCAAAATACCGAAAACTGCAAATCTTTGGCTTATAAAAATAAGAAAAAGTGCCTTTCCAGTTTCAAAGGATGCCAAATTAGTAAAGCAGCAAAGTAATGGTAATAATGTTAAGAACACTTCATAATACCAAACATGGAAGAAGAATAAATGAAAAGCGGCTGCAAAAAAATCAAAGCTCTACAGCCTTTTGCAATAGAAAATGCACATAAAAGAGCAAAATGTTCTAGAAAGAATGTATTGAGATCAATTGAGTAATATCAGTTGAAGAGAAAACTCAAGCTGAAGAAAATTGCTCTAACTGATCCATGAAGATATGTTCTTACTTAAAACGAAAAGAAATCTTTGCAATATTGCAGAAATATTAAAAATGGTTGTAAACAAGAGCGGTTAGCAAAAAGTCAATACACAGAAATTGAAAGAAAACATGAGCGGAAATATGGTAAAAATGGAAGAAGCAGAGACAAATTTACACTTAAGCCCCAGACCATTCAGACTCAATCACTCTAACCAGCTTCAAGTCATGCCATTCCAACGTTCAGTCTACATGAAAATATTAGAGAGTCGACCAGCTACAGTGAAGACGAAATGCTGTTTTTTTTTACGTACAATTAGCAGGACATATTAAAATTACCAAGGAGCGCCAAAGAGTATTTTAGTACAACCGATAAATCCATTAGCTTACGAGAATTCTTAAACATGCGAAGGTATGCGCAACCAAATTCGATACGACGTGTACATTCTTCAAAAAATTCGACACATACATTACTTGCATTAGTCATACATAAAACCAAAGCTGATATGAACTGGTTTACATAAATAACAGTGACTCGGTTCCGACAATTAATTTACTAACACCCGCATCAATTACAAGCCGACCCACGCCACACGGAAAGTCACAAATATAGTCAACTCTATTGTAGCCACCGATTACAAGACATCACGAGCATCGGTAATAGATTGCAGGAAATGGTAACTAACAACAGTTATTCGAGCAATTTCAGTAATGTAACACCTAACGAAATTAAATATTTAAATAGCTAACAGGTCTATGGACTGATTAAATTATCAAGTAATTGCCAAGTTACACAGGTCGAACGTAGCAAGAGGGTAATAATAATAATATACCGACACAGCAGAAAGAAATTTACAATGTTTCATAAATGCATGGCCGATACAACACTAGCCGGTGAATCCAAACTTACGGGAGAGAGAAAAAGAGAGAGAGAGCAATGTACAGTTTTGTTTTACCTTGTGCAACACTCACAGAAATGATGTAAACGGCACAGGAATTCAACCAGCAACAATCGGCTACCGGACAAAGTTCTAGAATACAAACGGGAACTCAGCAAAGTGGATTCAGGCGTCTCTAGTGACTTCTTAAAAGAATGAGGAACCGCGACAAAAGCTTACAAATAACAACGACGACGCAGCAATGGTTTTAAAAATCGGCTGCCAAATAAATAATTCATTTACGATTTCAGGGTCGGCTCTAAAATGCACGTAACGCGAGTACCTAGTTAAAATAATGAACAAAAGAAGACAAACGCCCGCACACCTTTAACTCGCGGCTCTATAAGAGGATATGCAACGCTAAAGGAATCCGCAATCAAATGCGATGAGTAAATAACACCCACTTGTCTTCGTGGCATTTAACCATACCAATTTACGCGAGTGAGCTAGGACACTATCTTGCTTTTCTAAGTGGCTGGTAAAATGACCCAAACTAGGGCGGAGGTTTACTAATGTACTAAATGCGCGCGATCCAGTTGAGAGACGCTGGCAGAAGAGAACGGTGAGGAAACATCTGAAAACTTGATCTAGATACGCCTAAAAACTGATCAATAATACACCTTGCACGACTGAAGGCCGTCAAAATGGGTTTGATGAACTGAAAGAACTAGTGCATCAAGACGTTAGGATGAAGTTATTCGAAATGGTCTTAAAAGATCGGTAACATTAACGTAGTATGGAAGCGACGCGTATTTTACCCGTAACAAGATTAAACAAAATACAATAAAGTATATTATCTTAAATCAACCTCTATGGGTGAGTTGATAGTCTGTGAACGTTTTAAAAATTAATACGAAGTTTGACACAGAGTATGTCTAATACGAAACTGTAACGGGAGCAAATTATATTTGTGCGGATGTTATAAAAATGTGACTATGGAGAGTGGAAGTGTGTGGGAATGAAGAACTTCAAAGAACATTATCTATTTAAAAAAATTGTCAACAGAAAAGAATCGTTCACAGAGTGTTTGTAATTTGTAATGTATTTTATTTATTTGCGTGTCGGTGGAGCTAAAAAGTCATCAATGAAGCTTTAGTCCCAAATGGACAGTATTGCTTATATAAAAATATTGCAAAAACAATACCTAGGGCAAAGTTAAGTAATAAACGCAGCTCGCGACGTATCTGGTTGTATAGTATGAAAGAGCATTATAATTATAAATACGGAACAATTCAGAACTGGAACATGAAATCCAACGAAGCTTTAAAGAAACGCTAGATTCAAAAACGTCATAGAGAATAAAAAGTTTGAGCAAATACTTAAACGTTATTTGATCAGAAGATAAATTTATCAATAAGAAAGTATTACAGCACTAGTTTTAATAATTGAAACACCTTAGAAACCGTTCAAAAAGAAATTCTCTGTTCTATATTGACAAACAAATTTCTATAAAACACTGCCAAGCCCTTTATACTTCCAAATAGACGATGTAGATGTAGATGATCTAGATGCTTTCCGTGGTTCCCAAATTGTATGAGGAATGCGATAAGTAAGTTCCTATTGTTCATGCAAGCTGTTATGGAAACATAAATCCTACCATAGTTGTTGCACTATTACTGACATCAGACTTAAACACGCATTACTGTCGGCAGTAAATACCCCTGATATGCAAGCAATGCCATTAGCATGACACAGAGACCCTCAGCTACTAGCGTCTGCTGCAGTTTCGACGAACGCTAGTATACACAAACGTGATTAATCTTCAGTGCGAAATCGATACATTTATCGCTTCCAAGCACGCCGGCTAAAGGACTTGTTAAGTCCAAGCAAGTGTCTACAGTAAGGAAACCAAACTTTAAGGTACATGTTGAACGGAAAGTTCCTTTTGCTTAGATAAACAATGTAAATTGCCTCGTTTAAACGCTTAAATGTTCTGCAACTTCTTTGTTTATGACTTAGTGATTAAAATCTGGTCATCATCATTTTCAACATATTTTATAAACTAAATATTTCTTAAATAATGACTTCATAATAAAGGCACAGCCTACTGAAGTATTTGTTTCGACATCGGCGGTTTTTACAGCTTTAGGATTTTAATTGTATCCTCTCAATCAATCGCGATCAACCCGAAAGTATGTGAAAGGTTTACTAAAACTGCATAGCCACCGCTTTAACTTTTGACTTTCAGGGAATTGGAAAAATTAAGTAAAGTAAAGTATGTCACATTGGTAGTATGTAAACATGCTAACTCGACATAATCTATTATGTTGATCGCTTCGCTAGTTTTTGGTGAATACTAATGCAAAGAACTGAAAATCCTTTATATGAAATCGGTAGATTTTCTTTGTGTTTGTCAATTTGTATTGGGGCTACCAGTAATAGACATTAAGCGATCGCATAACCACCCAGTCAGCGTAAGCGGCTGAATGTGAGGTTGTGAGTTCGAATCTCAGTCCGTCCATTTTTTTTATATTATCGGAAGATGGGAGTGCAAATTTTTATCCCCTGCCACCTTCAGAAATAAAATGTCATATTGTGTACGCTCTCCGTTAACGGTATTTGGAAATCGCCAACTCGTTTCTAAATCCCTTCGTCTAGGGGTGACAATAACTAATAGTTTCCGTCTCCGTTGTAAATTCCCTTTAGTCTAAGGCGTCGCACATACAGCGCGATCATTTGTAGAACACAATGCGATAACAACCACACTACACTAAAAACAGCTGTTCAACAGATTACAAAGACTGAATGTATCTTAAAAAGCGGACGTCCCAAAAAGCGCATTGTTACATATTCTGGTTAAATGTATTTTCAATTTCATTTTAGAATAGAACGGTTAATCGAATATTGTACATAAATTAAATGCTTTTGAAAAGAATCACTCCAAAACGTAAGCCAACCTATCATTTACATGTTAACTTAAACAACTCGAGAACAAAAAGAAACGAAAACATAAATGTGAATAATCAGGTGGCTGTTATTTTAGCATAATATTTCACATGCAGCTAAAATTGTTTCAAGCAAAACAGTAGTTATTTTACCGACAATTTTAGCTCGCACAAAGCCTGTTAGTTTCGGTCTTCCCCTAATGACCGAAATCCGATTAGCGTAGCTGATGTTTTATGCATCGACTCGTATCGCTGGTAATCCTTTTTCAACTTGCTGCTACTTACGTAGCAGCCCTCCGACGTCGTATTCAGATAATAACGTGTAAGAAGGTGTATGACATTTTATATTTTGTCGTGCTAGCAATGGAGAGCGTATCGTGTTCCTTTTGAAATGAAAATGTGTCGATTGTATTACAACTCGATCATAACATGAGAAGGTGAGAATGTACATAATTTATCGGTTCAGCAAATAGGGTCACTAGATCATTTCAAGATCTACTGCACGGCGGACTAAATTTGTACTCATCTCGCATACACAAAATAAAATGCAAAATCTAGTAGAGGAGTTTAAAAAGATGAAAATAATAACAAACTCATCAAAAAGTGAAGCAGTGATAATAAACGAACAAGATAACGATATAAAAATAGAAGAAGTAATTCAAAAGAACCAGAATTAGTATCCGCTAATCCGCATACGAATATTTAAGCTGTATATAAACTGAGGGTAGAAAAAATAGAGTTAGATGTGACAAACAGCATTAACAAAACGATAAGGATGTAATAACGCACTAAATAACACCATATTGGAAAAAAGAAAAGATCACATCAAACTGATAGTATACAACCAAATAGTAACACCTGGCCGTCTGCATGCCTGCGATACACAGGCAATACGCACACAACATGGAAATAAAACAAAATGGATGAATGGGTAAGTAGGGTGAATCCAGAAAGTAGCGGATATAGAAGAATGTGGAAAAGTCAGAAGAAGGGGAAGACCGCAGCAAAGATGGATTAGAAGAATTGTAGAACTAGACTCTAGCAGAAGGAAAACGATCAATGAAATGAGACGATTAGCAGAAAATGAAAGATAAACGGAAGAGGATGCAATTTTTACTGATTTTTTTTCTATTGAATTTTTCACTGTGTTTGAAATAAAATGACTACCTCGATTATACAACACCGTACAACCGCATTACGTCTTTTTGACTAAAACACCTTGCCAAATTTACGTTATGACTGAATATCTTATTTAAGAAAAAAGATAAATCAAGATCTGATAGCTTACGGGAAATGAAACTCAAGAGATATTTTAAAAACACACTGAACGCAATGATGAGTGGGTGTTGCGAATAAATAGAAGAAATCACACAAGTAATGTGAAATTGAGCAAGCCACATACTACAATTGGAAGATATGGGATGGGACCAGGATAGTAATTACATAAAAACCACGAGCAAGACGAATGTTGACCAACCAATAACACGAAAATGACTTCAAAAAATTCTTTAACAGAGTTACAAAGCTACGAGCAATAGGAAGAAAGGAAGAAAGGTTTACGTTCGCCAATGCGAAAATATTTAAAAGAAAAATTAATTACCAGTTAACGAAAGTAAGGGGCGCAGCAAAAGGTTGTCAACCTCACCCGCACGAGTGGTGGCTGTATAAATCACCCCATACCCTCTGTAACTGCCAAGGTAGTTAGCGTGGTAAAGTCAAAATCCCAAGTAAATTTATGACACAAAATCGACTAGGGCCTTTAGTGTCGGTTTAGTCATTCCTGGATACGCTAGAGGCTAGACAAGATTAGTATCGAAGGGTTCCAAGAATCACCGGGATCGAGACACATACCATAAAAGATGAAACTATAGCGTCTTTTACCATGTAAGACCAATGCTGTCGGAGCAGAAAGTATTTGACTTAGAAGAAGAACTTCACTTACCTTGATAAAGTAGGATATTTTCTAAACGGGAAAATTACAAAGAAAAGAAAATACCCAAATACACTTTAAAATGGAGCCACTTATTACATTATAAAGGAGAGGGTAATGTAGTGTAGCGTTGCGGTGATAAATGGCCTGAAAACGCCATTCGTGCAAGAGTAGGCCATAAACTAAAATGGGACTTAAAGTGCAGTACTAAATCAGTTAGTACAAGTGGAGTTCGCGATGTGACAGTTTACAGAAAGTATCAATCGTACGCGTGAAATAAGAAACATCTGTAATGTCAAATGTGATTTGTGTCGTCGAGTTGAACAATCAAAACTAACTTGTCTAAACGTCACGATGAAATTTCTAGCACAGCCGACAAATCATTTTTGCCCCAACTAACAATAGACTAGGCGGAAAGGGAAAGTGAAGCGGGGTCGACAATATAGTCGTAAGCGCTTGAAAAGGGAAAGTCCCTTTCGACGGAAGTTATTTCATCTGCTTGTGCTACAATAGAACAAAGGGAGCTTAGCTGGACAATCCTACTGTACTCAAAATAGAGAATGTCCCTTCCAGTCAGGGCGCCCTATATATAAATGCAAGTAGCTTAGTTTTCGAGATCGCTTTTACTTTTACGTAACATCAGATCACTTCATTCACTTCGCGTAATATCACTTGACTAATATCACCTTTTCTGCATATTCCGACTTGTACACATTTAGCTGAGTCAAGGACCGAGGTCAGTTTCCAAAGTCTTCTATTAATAAAAATTCAGTATCGAAAATCAGCCTACTCACAATTCGTATTTGTATTTTAAATTAATAACGAATTTGTATATGTTGCATTGCTGAGTTTTTTAAAGTAATAACAGGAACTTTATTATTTTTCACAAACGGTTGTATTTTACTGAACTTAATTCCACAGTAATAAATGACATAATAGTTCCAGTGGTTCAACGAGAGATACAGAGTCAAAACCATCCAATCAGAAGCAGTGACAATAAACTTTTATGAAAACGGATACAGAGAAGTGCTCACATACGTATTATACCTGTCTAATGGGAGAATTCAATGCTAAATTTTGCTGAAACTTTATTGATCTTCATGGATACACAGAAACGAACAGAAGACAGTTAATTTTTTCTTGTAAAAAGTTACCAGCGTAATGGGACCTGCTGCCTGACAGAATCTCTAAAAATGGAAATGATTTCACATACTCTAGTAGAAACCATTTAATCCAAGCAGTCACCGTATTTCATAATTGCTCTGTAGGTAGTGACCATGAAATGATTAAAGCATGAATCATGATAAATACAAACCAAGAGAGGATTGATGTAGCTAAACCCAAAGGAAAAATTGGGTCTATGTAAGAGGCACTACAGTTTATAAAGAAATAATAACATCAGAACTAGAGATCGTGAAAAAATCAAAGAAAGCAGAAGTTAAAATAGAAAAAAAATGAGGAGCATCCAAGCAAGACTGCGTCAATGAATATTTCTTGAAATTATAGCGTTCATAGTGCCGGCGTCTTCAAAAGTTATCTAAAAATAACCACCAATAATCAATTATAACATAGCTATGATTTAGTGTATTTATTGTATTTAGCTGTTCCAGCATCCCACCAACGAGCATTGCCAATTTGGATTTTTTAAAAGTAAACTTTGATAAACATGAAAAGAAAAATAACTAACCAAATAGAACTGTACGAAATTTTTACTTTAGCCAGAAAAAAATGCTTATCAATATTGATTTCTTCCTCTCTCACCCAAAAACTGACAGCTTTAGTGAACGCCGAACGATAGAAAAAAAAATCAACTGTAAGAGAAGTCTTATGCAGTATAATGCCGTATTTGTTCGTAGTTGGCGAATTGATATCTAGATTTTCTAATTAAAAGTCGCAGTGATAGCCTGTGGAGTTACTACCTCGTTTCAACGAATTGACGTTTAAAAAAATGACTGCTTAAAGGGCTATAAATGTCACTAGATCGTTAATGATAATGCATAGGAATGGGTTAGTAGTTTTTGATATGAGCTAAGGACCACTGTCCAGTGTATTTCAATGGAACGAATGGCACCCGTAATACTTAAACAAGCTAGTAGCTGAACGTTTG